>SNQJ01S0090696.1:13513-37803 GCA_010110895.2 Picea sitchensis
AAATCAAACAAATGATAGATAATTCCTTTATTATTATTATTTTGAAATGAAATGCAAAATAAAAAAAGAATTTAATTAATTAATATCACCAAATGATTTTATGAAAATGAAAAACCAACCAAGATATTATTTGATGAAGTATTGAACACATTATTCAAAATAGTCAAACTTGTTAATGAGCAAAAGAAAGAACACATAATCATAATTTAAAGAAAGTAAACAGTTGATAAAAATTAATGTTTTTGTTTAAATTGAGATTTTTATGCTCATTTCTAAATTTTGACATATACTCTTGTAATGAATGTTTCATAATATAGTGAATGTATTAAATTTGTCTCAAAGCAAGCCAAGGTATGGAACTATTTCAAAAGGTTGATTCTATAGCTCATTATAATTATCAAGATTCTAATGGGGGGCCTTTAAATTTTGTAAAACTTTAGGGGGAGTTGTTGGGGCCCAACATAGTTGGGATGCCACCATTGCATGTCATCAAGTCGACCCACCTCCTCATGAGAGGATCCATTGGAGAGGTCACACCCAAATCCACATTTTGAAGACCCAACAGTGGGACCCTTTCTAGGAAAAAGGACACCAAAATCCATCTGTACCCAAATTGTTTCAGCCGACCAGTCCTGCACTTTGTTAATCATTTTTTCATATTCTTGAGGAGGCCCTCACACCAGTTGAATACTTGAGCCTCCATGCACTCGATGGCCTACTGAAACTGAATCTTGAAGGCCATATGTGGAGATACAATCCCAGCTACACGGGTGATGGTGAAGAGTATGGTCCTTAATGATAAGTCAAGTACATTCTTTATGGGAACCTTACCACTATGTTTCTCCATACTTGTCGAGCAGTGATTCACAACATAGTAATCCATTGGCTCACCTCCTTCTCTACCTTCTGATAGTGACACTCGATCCCCACAATGAGATAAATCGATCAAGAAATAGATGTCTTCAATCTCCAAAGTGAGTGCGACGCAGACCTCTGACCCTCGGGTCAAGGTCCACACAGGATTGATCTTCCTTCGAATCTGTAGAACTGAAATAGTTCTTTCAGACCCTCACTGGAACCCCACGAATCTGATCCACAGGTCCTTCATGAAAACCCCACCTGCACAACCTGCACTATGCATGAGTCTTCACCTCCACACGGCCACCAGATGTGACCTTAGACAAATCCAAGAAACGCTTTCCGCATTTCACGACTTCGGGAATCTTGATGTCAAGTCTCTGACTCTTCAATCCCTGAATGTTGAATTATCAAAATGTCGAAAGGTCGAAATCCATGTGACTGCTTCCTCCATGACCGCAACCCTATTCAAAAGACACGTCGTATTTCGCGACTTTGGGGTTTTCAATGAAAAGTTCCCCGATTCCTTGTCCTCGAATCTTACGAAATATAGAACCCCAAAAGGGATGGCGAGTGAAAAGCTCCCCATTTTCATGACTTTGGGGTTTTCACTGCAAAATGCCCCGACTCCTTGTCCTCTAGATCGCCGAAATGTGGAAATCTTGAAACTCTGAAATCTCTAAAGTTCTACTCCAAAGGGAGATCAATGGTTGTGAGCCTCCCTTGATCTGACGGCTCTAGATTCTTTCAGGATTTTATGGGTCAAGAGTTCCAACTCTTGCTCTTTGTAGCCCAGGTACCTGAAATACTGAAATATCTCTACTGAGAGATTAACGGTCCATGCCCTCTTGAACTGACGACTATGATCTAACTGGATCGACGACCCACATCCTTTCAGGAATTTCCCTGAAACCTCGATCGCTCCTTTGCTAACCGTCGCACGTATCCTCTGGCCTGCTTGGGACCCACCTTTTTTCATTTTGCTCTTCATGATTTCGGGAGTTGTGTTGACCATGCAACTCTACCTCTTGAATCCTAAAACTCCGAAACTCGATTGGGGCGCAACAACTATTGCCCCTCAACTCTATGAGTCCATATGACCCTCCGCCAAGGATTGGGTCCTATTCCTTTCACTCTTTGGGATTTCGCGACTCGCAAAAATCCACAGCAGAGAGTTTCCTTACCTCCGAAACTCTGATTCCCGAATTTTTGAAGACTTACCTCCTACGTGATCTATGGGTGAGATCTTCCTCAATTCGATGGCTTTGATCTTTTTGGGATTTTGCGAACTGAGAGTTTGCGATGCAGCGACTCCAGAGTCACTTGCTTGCTCCAAACCCCGAACTCCAAAACAAGAATTCTCATACGAGATCCAATGGCTCTCATTGGTTTGGATCCAATGGTCACTATCTCTCATGAGCTTATGGGTGCGGAAAGACACTCCCCTTAACCTTCTCATTGATCTGCGAGATCTAACGGATGACGGTATTTCACACTTCTCCGCGAAGTGGCTCCACTGTCTGTTTCTTCTCTTCTATGTGGCTTCCCCCTGCTGTCTTGGACATGAAACTCAATGGTCCATATAGTGTCCTCTGCCTAATCCTACAATAGTTGTAGCTCTCCCTTGAGCATGAACTTCTTCCTTTCCCTTGGAAGATTTTCAAAGTTTCAAAGGCCTCTACCTTTGGTTTCTCTATGAACCCTATGACCTTGGGTCTCACTTGCGTTCTAGAAAACGTTGTCCCTCCTGAGCTTTGGAAACTCTGAAACCTCAAAGGGTTTATCTTGGCCTCTGTGACCTCTTGCGAGACTCTGCCCCTCCTGAGCTTTGCTGACTATGAAACCTCGAAGGGTTTCTCGACTTCATGCTCTTCTCGGCTATTGCTCTATGTGCAAAGGCATTGTTCCTCCTGAGCTTCTGAACTTGAGACAAGTTCGCTCCATGCACACTCCCTGTGTTGTTGAGCTTTCGATAAACTCAGATCTGAAGTATTTATTGAAAATAAATTATTCTCGACCTCCTGGCGCTTTCCTTTCTCGATGCACTCCTTGCAGAGCTTCTTCTGACAGAGTGTTCAACATCTCTGTAAGTGATTCTCCTCGACACTTATCCTTCCTCTGAAATCAGAAGAGTTCCTTATGTGCACACTTGCACCAACTCAATGCCCTCCTAGTAGAGTTCCCACAGAACCTTCAGTGATTCTTCTTCCTATGTGCCTTCCTCTGCACTGTCTTACCTCCAAGGTGTTCAGAAACCTTGAGGCTTCTCCCTGATTCTAATACTTCCTCTGGTGCACCCTCTTGGCACGAATTTGTCCAAATTCCACAGAATTCAAAAGTGAACTCTATGCACCAGCTTACAGAACCCGTAGTATTCTGTCATGCAACCTCTTGCATGAAGCCACAAAGAACCAGATCTAGAATCAAAGAACCCAATAGACCATGACTCCTATCTATAACCTGCAAATGCAAAATCAAAATACATCTATAACATATCATCAACACATAAATACATTCATTCATGAACTCATAAACACATGAACAACAACATGCAGGAAAAACTACCCTGTTATATTAATCTCAGAAGGTCCATTTACAATATGGGTAAGCTCGGACTACAATAGAGTCTTGACTTGTTCTCTACCTTCTCTAATTGACCAACTCTCAACTTTACAGATATTTTTTAAAAAATAAGATCCTTAGATCTTTTACATGAGGGTGTTCTTTGATCTCTTCCCTCCATCCTCACCAACTCTCATTCATTACATTCAATTACATTGAATGGGCCATCTAATCTGAATCAGAGTTAGATCCCTTTCTACCTATCATCCATTAAGGTGACACTAACTACAGCCTGCTCAAAGGCATGGCTTGGCTCTACCAGCCTTACAAACATTTAATACCATTAAATTCAAATTCAAAATTTGAAAGTGAGAGGGTTGCACCTCTCCTCTCCATTGAATGTGCACTTGATGTACTGGCCGACTGGCGTGTAGCTATCTTGGAGCAATTCTCTTGCATCATACTCCTCTGATATGAAAAATTCATGAGCTCCTGCTCATGAGCTTCCGAGCATCGTTGTTGAAATCCACTTGGATCCCAAACAGTTCTCTGGAGATTTCCATCTGCTCCATCGCTTTTCTGCTACTGTTTCTTCTGTTGCCCTGCTCTTGCAGGTCTTCCTCTACTTAGCATTCCTTTGCTGACCTCTTTTGCTGATCTGATCATCAGCCTTCTAATCTCCTCGATTATCTCGTCTAGTTGTTCCCGTGGCTAGCTCTCTTTATGCAATCTTTTCCACTGCACTTCTTCTCTGCAAATGTGTAGATCATCATGATCCCCCATGTTGTTTTCCTCTTATGTGGCACTAGCTGGCCACTCTGCTACAGACTTCTCTTCTGTAGTTTCATCATTGAGTCTCTTCTCAGCTGTCTTCTCAGTTTCTGACAGCTTGAGTGTCAGCTCTCATGCTGGCATATCTCTAGCTTCCTCCAACTGCTCCTCAGATTGGAATTCTGCTTCATCTGTTGCTGCATACCTCGACACTACAGTTATCATCATCTGATCATCTCCTTGGCTGAAATTTCTAAGCGATTCCTCAGAATCATCCTCTGCTAACATCTACATGACTGTCTACTCATGGTAGTCATCTACTGGTTCTGGATGGCTTAACCAATCCTCCAGCATCTCAAACTCCTTCTCCCATGGAGTGAGTATCTTATCCCCATGATCTTCTTTTGTTGTCAACTTCAGTGTTGGATTTGTCTCCCTTTTAGCTTCCTGACTAAAAATTTCAAGCCATTCTTCTAAATACTCATTTTCCTTTGCTTGGGTAGCCTTTGATATCTACTCCATCTCTTTTTCCTCTATGACAGTCACTACTCACTCTTCTTCTCCTACTGTTGTTGAATCTACAACACAGGCTCTCACCTCAACTGGGCTAAGTGGCAAGAATACTTCAATTCCCCTAATCATCAGAATTCTCTTCTGATCTTCCTTCTCCTTCAACTCTGCTCGCCAATCTAAATTCATCCCTGAGTTCATGAGACTTTCAAACATTCTCATCTGCTCTCCCTTTCCCACTTGGCAATATGGGATTTCTCTTCTTCCCACCTGGCAGTCTATGAGATCAATCGATCCCATCTCCATTAGCACTCCTTGCTGATATGAACTCACTCCTGAGTCCCTGAGAATTTCAGACAGTCTCACTTCTTTTCCCCTACCCACCTGGCAATTTGGGAATTTTCTGTTGTCCTCCTGACAGTCTATGAGATCCTGTGATTCCATCTCATTGCCCACTTGACAATCTGAACTTTCACCACTGCCTTCCTGGCAGTTCACGAGATCTTCCAGTGATCTCTTCTCCTCATCATTACTGAGATTTCTCCCAGCTTTTGGTTCACACACATGAACCACTTCCTCTATGTCTCTGAGGCTTTCATCATACCTCAACCATATTTTCAATAGCCTTTGTTGTTCTCTGGCCAACAACTCCTTGACTGGCCACTTCACCTTCATTTTCATGGGCCATTCATATACCCATCGTGGTTTTTCATTCTTCTGCACCCACAGTGCAAGCTCTTCCATCCTCGCTCTTATCTCGACGAGCTCTTTATCCATCTCATATTTTCTTTGCTGCTGATGGTTCTTCTTTCCACCGCGTCCATGGCCTTCAGTAGCCATATTCACCTTCTACCTTCCCTCTTGGCAAGTCTACTATTGTCACTCTGTAACTAAGATCACTTCCAGCATCTCCTATAGTCGACTTGACTGTTTCATTTGACTGTTGCATCCCGCAACAACCTTAACCTTTTAACTCTCTCCTATAGTCTCTTCTTCATATCGCTTCCTCTTTTTCCTGAAATATACCAACAGAAAAAATCTCTGATACCACTTTGACGCAGACCCCCAACCCTCGGGTCAAGGTCCACATAGGATCGATCTTCCTTCGAATCCACAGAACTGAAATAGTTATTTTAGGCCCTCACTAGAAACCCACGAATCCGATCCACAGGTCCTTCATGAAAACCCCAACTTGACAACGTGCACTAGGTGTCAGTCTTCACCTCCACATGACCACCAGATGTGACCTTCGTCCAAGCCAAGAAACGATTTTCACATTTCACGACTTCAAGAATCCTGATGTCGAGTCTCTGACTCTTTATTCCTCGAATGTCAAATTACTGAAATGTCGAAAGGCCAAAATCCATGTGAATGCTTCCTCCGTGACCACAACCCTATTCCAAAGACACATCACATTTCACGACTTTAGGGTTTTCAATGAAAAATGCCCCAGCTCCTTGTCCTCAAATTTTCTAAAATGTCAATCCCTGAACGGGATGGCGAGTGACAAACTCCCCACTTTCGCGACTTTAGGGTTTTCACTGCAAAGTGCCCTAACTCCTTGTCCTCGGGATCAGCAAAATGTCGAAATCATGAAACTCCAAAATCTTCGAAGTTCTACTCCAAAGGGAGATCAACGGCTGTGAGCCTCCCCTGATCTGACGGCTCTAGATCCTTTCAGGATTTCATGGGTCAAGATTCCCGACTCTTGCCCTTTGTAGCCTCGGTAGCCGAAATACCAAAATATCTCTACTGAGAGATTAATGGTCCATGCCCTCTTGAACCGATGGCTAAGATCCAACTGGATCGATGGCCCACATCCTTTTGGGAATTTCCCTAAAACCTCGACCGCTCCTTTGCTAACCACTGCACGTATCCTCTGGCCTGACTGGAACCCACCTTTCGACGTTTCTCTCTTCATGATTTTTGGAGTTGTGTTGACCATTCAACTCTACCTCTTGAATCTCGAAACTACGAAACCTGATTGGGGCCCAACGGCTATTTCCGCTCAACTCTATGAGGCCATATGACCCTCCTCCAAGGATTGGGTCCTATTCCTTTCACTCTTTGAGATTTCGCGACTCGCAAAAATCCACAGCAGAGAGTTTCCTTACCTCTGAAACTTTGATTCTCGAATTTACGAAGCCTTACCTCCTACGTGATCTACGTCTGAGATCTTCCTTGATCCGACGGCTCCGATCTTTTCGGGAGTTCGTGATGCAGCGACTCCAGAGTCACTTGCCTGCTCCAAACCCCAAACACCGAAACGAGAATTATCATACAAGATCCAATGGCTCTCATTGGTTTGGATCCNCCAATGATCACTATCTCTCCTGAGCTTATGGGTGTCGAAAGACACTCCCCTTGACCTTCTCACTGATCTGTGAGATCTAAAAGCTCATGACATTTCTCAATTCTCCGCGAATTGGCTCCACCATTCGTTTCTTCTCTTCTATGTGGCTTCCCCCTGCTGCCTTGGACATGAAACTCAATGGTCCAGATCTTGTCCTCTGCCCGATCCAACGGAAGTTGTATCTATCCCTTGAGCATGAAATTATTCCTTTCCCTTGGAATATTTTCAAAGTTTCAAAGGCCTCGACCTTTGTTTTCTATACAAACCCTGTGACCTTGGGTCTCGCTTGCATTCTGGAAAATGTTGTCCCTCCTGAGCTTTGGCAACTATGAAACCTCAAAGGGTTTCTCTTGGCCTCTATGACCTCTTGTAGGACTCTGCCCCTCCTAAGCTTTGTTGACTGTGAAACCTCCAAGGGTTTCTCGACTTCCTACTCTTCTTGAATATTTCTCTGTGCACAAAGGCATTGTTCCTTCTAAGCTTCTGAACTTGATACAAGTTCGCTCCGTGCACACTCCCTGTGTTGTTGATCTTTCGATAAACTCAGATCTGAAGTATTTCTTGAAAAGAAATGCTTCTCGCCCTCCTAGTGTTTTCCTTGCTCGATGCACTCCTTGCAGAGATTCTCCTGACAGAGTGTTCAATATCTCTGTAAGTATTTATCATCGACACTTATCCTTCCTCTGAACTCAGAAGAGTTCCTTCTGTGCACACTTGCAGCAACTCAATGCCCTCCTGGCAGAGTTCCCACAGAACCTTCAGTGATTCTACTTTCTCTATGCCTTCCTCTACACAGTCTTACCTCTAAGGTGTTTAGCAACCTTGAGTCTTCTCCCTGAGTCTTATAATTCCTCTGGTGCACCCTCTTGGCATGACTTTGTCCAAATTCCGTAGAATTCAGAAGTGCACTCTATGCACTGGATTACAAAACCCACAGTATTATGTCATGCAACCTCTTTCATGAAGCCACAAAGAACCAGACCTGGAATCAAAGAACCCAACATACCATGACTCATGTCTGTAACCTGCAAATGCAAACTCAACATACATCTACAGCATATCATCAACACATAGAGACATTCATTCATGAACTCATAAACGCATGAACAACAACATGCAAGAAAAACTGCTCTATTATATTAATCTCGGAAGGTCCATTTACAATATGGGTAAGCTCAAACTACAACAGAGTCTCGGCTTCTTCTCTACCTTCTCTACTTGACTAACTCTCGACTTTACAGACCTTTTTTCAAAAATAAGATCCTCGGATCTTTTACATGAGGGGGATCTTTGAGCTCTTCCCTCCATCCTCACCAACTCTCATTCATTACATTCAATTACATTGAATAGGCCATCTAATCTGAATCGAAGTTAGATCCCTTTCTACCTGTCAGCCATTAAGGCAACACTAACTACAACCTTCTCAAAGGCACGGCTTGGCTCTACTAGCCTTACAAACATTTAATACCTTTAAATTCAAATTCAAAATTTGAAAGTGAGAGGGTTGAGCCTCTCCTCTCCATTGAATGCATGCTTGATGTGCTGGCTGGCTGGCACGTAGCTGGCTTGGAGCGATTCTCCTGCATCAGAGTGTATGTACCCCAACAGGGAAATCTTGTGCATACACGTCCCACATTCAGACTAAGTTCTCTAATAGAACTAACTGAGCCCTCATGCCATGAACTTTGAATAACTTAAGAAAGTCGCACTTCCGGAGTGCCATAACTATGTTGGGATCATTCCTTGCAATATAATATTCCTCTTCGTGCTCTCTCTCTCACCATTCAAGCATGATGAACTGTGGAAATTCTGCCAAACAACATTTAAAGATGAATTAGTTCATTGAAAATTTGAAATTGTAGGCTTCCCTAGTTCATTTTTTATTTTTTCTTTTTGATTTGTGGTCCGCACAGTTCACAGGCTTAGCACAGTGAGACATCGTCACACTTCATCCATGTAACCCCTATGACGATCCCAAATTGTCACAGTTCCTGATATGGAGAACCTACGACGATCTGGAGGCACTTTTTCCTTTGGAAAATTTCCCAAAAAACTAAAAAATGACCATAAAAACTGAAGAAAAAATCTATAGAAAGAGAGACGAAAGGAAGAGCACCAACCTCACAGAGACGTATAAAAAAATCGTCCACAAATCATGATGGAATCGTTGCTTGAATATCAGGGGAAAATGGCAGTTTTGACACTAGTTTGGGTGAAATACAAATGCAATGGTAAAAATGAATTTGTTTCGACTTATTTAACCTATTTTACCATTTTTTGACCTAAAATGAAATTATTTTTCACCTATGTTAAAATGTAATGAACATTTCAAAGTGGAAATATTACAAGATACAGGTCGAGCGATTGGAATTTTGATATGGATCAACCATTTTTATCATTTTTTACGTGTTTTTGCAAATCGGTTGATGTAAATGTTCTTTTAAGTTTTTTCAGTAAAAAACATCGAGCATAGTATTTTTTCTTTCTCGCGCTCATAAATCTATGAGAATGTAACCGAGTAAAATTTTATCACTTTTTTAGACTCGTAAAGGCTATACGAAAAAGGAACCCCCCTGGACTACTCTTTAAGTTATTTTCAAACTTCCTAAACATGAAAATATTTTCGATCGATCTTGTTATTTTCAAACTCATTAAAGTATTTGAAGAAAATGTTTGTTGAGTGGTAGATTATCTCTTTTTCAGTCCCATCAGACTACCTTACAAAAAAGGACATTTTGGAGTTTTCTTTAAGTGTTTTTTAGATTCTCTAAACATGAAAAATCCATGATTTTTCTTTCTTTGGACTCGTAAAACAAACATCGAAAGGCCCATATGGGACCGAACCACTCATTCCTAAGGTTTGTTAAAACTACTCTGAGGGACTCATCTGAAGGATGAGCTTACAGTTCAAGAATATGTTATCCTCCTCAAGCTTGTGTAAAAATAAAGAGGTACTCACCAAAAATGGTGGGGGGGAATCGGGAAAGAAATGTATATATGTATCTGTGTTAGTGGCAATAAGTCACTCTTAAACATGACACTCCTTTTCATTGTATATCTAGGTTGGGAAATCCATTTGTCTCTTGTTTGATCATCCACAAGTCTGTATATTGGTCCTTCTTGAGTCAATGTTTCCAATACAATTGTCATGTCGTTCATATGTTCAAGAGAATTTCAATGGAAACAAGCCTTCTATCGAGTTGACCATCTGCAGTCCTTAAACTCTTACCATGTCGGCCTTCCTTGAGTCCATCCTGAATCACTTTATACTCTGATCTACTTCAAATCCGTTACATGTTTTGTGTCATTGATGGGGGATACATTAAATCCCTCCTATGATGAGTCTTTTATTTTCAACTTCAACTCATTATCCAGGAATCTGACTTAGAAACCATTTAGTACCTTGGAGCCTACATGCCTCAATGGAAAGTTTCCTCGTTTTCGACAGTGGGTTCACATCATTGGCCCCTGAATGGAAAATTCCATCGAGTGTTCGATTTCATCTCATTAATTCACATTCGTTGGATTGTACTAGAGTACCTTGGGGTTCATTGACATCAATGGTGATTTCCCTCACACTTGTTAACGGTATCCATTAATGACTAGTACTCAATTGGTTTCTACCATGTTCTACTTCAACACCTATAATCACATGGATAGATTCATACTTCAGGACGATGGAAATGAAGATTGTGGACACTATCATGTGGATCTAGGTTTCAATGGAGTATTCATAAGTTTGTAATGACACATAGATCCACCATGTATTTCTCGTGGCTATGTCCAAATTTGAGTCTTTATAGCATAGATCCACAATGTATTTCTCGTGGATATGTTGAATCATAATAACATGGATCCATAGTGTATGATTGGTGGCCATGATTCACTTGACACATATTCTTAGGGTCACTTGTAGTCTGAGTATTGGAATTCCTACCTTAGTAAATGGTATGTTATTATGTAGATGATTGTTTGTTGACAAGTTTCCAACTAATGTGATCCTTGTTCTCGACACACACATTCTACAAAGTATTTTAGTTGTCACGCATTCCAACTTCATACTTTGGGGGGAATTATGTTACACATTATTTTTTTCACCCCCATGACCTCTAATATGTGTATCACCTATTTCTCTATTCCGTGAATGCTATTGAAGAAATAAGACTCTCCCTGAGAAATGGAATCGTATTTTCCTTATTGAAAAAACCTATCAAAGAAGATTGTCGCACCTTGCCAGTGTTAAGGGTGTGACGATCCCTAATATTCACATGATGCACCACAATGTCCTGCGAAATCATCATAGGTTTCTTATGTTGAGGGTGCGATGATGCTCAAACAAAGGAAAAAGGTGCATTTCTCGAAGAATCTAGAATGGAATCTTTGAAAGGATGAGGTGGCCTTCGATCGGTTTAGATCTCACTAGTTTCTTTGATCTAGTCAGATCATCCTAATCTCTTCATCCATCCCTATTCACTCTATATAAGGAGGGTTGTCTCATGGGAAAAGTTAGGTTGGCTTATGTATGAATAATTTTGCTGAAGATTGTGCTTGTGATAGATTTTCTTTAGATTTCCAAGTCAGGATGTGTATACTCTTCATCAAAGGCATTGGAACAAAGGTGTGTGTGTTGAGACAAAGGGACATCAAAATGGACCTTACAACATCAAGGCATAGGTTGTATTCTCCACTTTCATTAATATAATGCAGTAATAAATTTCTTCCCTATAAAAGTGTCTCCATTTTTATTGCATAGCTCCTTGATCTTATGAATAGCTTTTCATTGGAATATATATATCATTTCTATGTCTTTGTTGGTTTGTGTTTCTCAATAGGTTCAACATCCCATATAACTTGAGATGGAGCAAGGACAACACTAGCAGGGATCAAACGATGTTTAAATGATATGTCATTTATTCCTCATTGAACTAGCATACATTACAATGGAAATCTAAGGAGAAGTTTGTATTTTGTCATGTTTAGTTCTAATTTCTTGTTGAAGTTAGGGAGATTAGTTTGTATCAGCACTTACTGATTTTTCCAGTAACATATACAATCGTAAGTACATTATTTTTTCCTTGAAAAGGAGCACGAGAAACCCTCAAGTACTTCCCCACATTTCGTGGATGGTAAATAAGGTAAAATGTTCAGCCTCACTATGGGCCTAACCAGGTGGGTACATCAAGTGAGTCCCTATACAGGCTCATGGCTGGTGATTTGACCCCAGAACCTCATTCGAGAAAACAATGGCACTCATCCACTTGAGCTAACCCATCAGGATTCATTCATAATTAAATTGTAGGTATGAGGGTGAAAATAAAGTCAAATCACCCACCTTAGATGCCTCTTATACATGTGTGTCATGGACTCTCTATGTTGTATATTACTATTCATTTCTTTCTTTGTGTTAACTACATGATAAAATATTGCCTAAGTGTTAAAGTATTGTTGGTATGTTTTAAAGGCCATGGTTGGATGTGTGCCTACTATTGAACAAACTCGATTGAGTAAGACTTAGTTGCATTTGGGACAGTGTCTCTTAAAGAAAAGTTATAAGTAGACCTTAATTGAGGAGGCATATTCTGGTTGTAGTAGGCATCGACTGACCAATCCCCTATGGTTGAGGTGAGGTAGTGCCACACAACCTCAGGTGTTGAAACAAATTTGGGAGAAACTCAAGTTTGCAAAGAAAAAATAGGTAGAATGTAGGTCCATGAATCATAGTTTTGTTGTAACAGGAACAGGTTGGTGATGCCCCTAATGGTGAGGCAAGGTAGTGCCACATAACCTCAGGTGTCGAAAGTGAAAAAAAATAGACATGATTGTAGGTCCATGACACCTTTCCTTTGTCTCACTTAGATTTTTCTAGTAGAGCATAACTCCTACTCTCAACACTACTATAATATTTTCCATTATTGACTATTGATATGCAACAAAAGCAACCTTGCCTACATTGATGGTGTGTAAAACTCAATTATTAATCAATTCCACTACAACCATGAGAGAATTTTGTTCTTTCAAACTCCATCTCACCCATTCTACAAGCAAATTGAATCCCTTTGGAAATTGACATGTGGGAAATCCTTTGGTTATGATTTCCAAAATCATCACACCATAGTTGTACACATCTACCTTTGCATACATTATTTATCCAATTATGAAAAAAATATGACTACATTCAATACAATCAGAGAAATAAAAATTAGGTCAAGCACCTTAGATGCAGTTGGAAAAGCATATAATCATTTATAGTTATCAACTAGAGACTCACCTAAGGAGATATAACCAATGGAGCCTCTCAATGTGGTGGATAGTGTAGCTTCTTTTCTTATTTTTGAATTAATAATCCTTGCAATTCCAAAATCATGGGTGTGGGTTTCCATGTCTTTATCATTGAGAACATTGGTGGAAGATCACTGTGAACAATCTACCCCACTCATATTTCATTTTGCAAGAAAGCAATAGCTTGAGCTATGTCAATAACATTTATTTACTTAGCTTCCCATATGAGTTAACAAACTTGGTTAGAGTGATGAATATGATTTTCAAGTCTTCCATTGGTTATGAACTAGATCACTAGAGCCTTTTTTTTGGAATATGAGAATTACCAAGTGTAACAACCATCGTTATGACAATAAAATAGTGAATACAGAAGAGGTAAATATTTTTAGTTTTTGAAAACAAACGTTACGACAAGTGACATGCGTTACAACATATATTAATAACTACACAATCAATTGAAATAAACATCACTATTCTCAATCAACCACATCTCATAAATATAACATAAGGAAACTACCCGTCCAATCTATCATGCATGGTTAGGACCTCCAAGATACATAATCAATGCTCAAGTCTAGGAATCATCCGATTGATTTTGACCATTTAAGGTATCAGGATTGGTGACTATTCAGAAGAACAAGGAGGCATCTAAATCCCATTAATCCAATCATAAGCCAAAATTCAGGACTAGATTCATCAACCATACTTAAACACCAATTCTTCTTGGTACAATAGAATAAACTACTTTGCTTAATCAATATTTCAAGCAATATTAAGTGCAAAGTTGAGAAAGAGAATAATATGTAAGGATTAATAAAACCACAGGAGAATAATTACAATCCTTGTAACAGATAGAGATCTATTTCTCATCATCATTAGTATCTTGTCAATGTCAGGTTCAATCAAGATTCAAAACATCTACAATAAATACAACCCCTATGTAGCTCAACTATGTACCTTAATAACATGATATATCTTATTTAAGAAATAAATAGTAATTCAAATACTAGTTTGCACTCCCATTTATAGAATCCCATAAGAAGATTACAATTCTTCCTTAAGAAAAACATAAGGATTTCATAACACTTAATGTACCCTTTTATAACTATAAGAAATCAATCATAATAAGCAATACTAAGAATTCAAGTTTCTTGCAAATCCATTTTAAAGGAACTAAGAGATGACCCAAAACCTTATTAAGAAATATATAAAGATTCAATGTTACTTTACCTATTCATTTATAAATTATAAGAAAATCAATCATATCAAGCCATAGGTAAATATTTCAAGCTACCTTAATTACCATATATAAAGAATTAAAAGAAAATCAATTTCATAATAAGTACTATATAAGGATTCCATGCTAAAATGCATGTCCATTGCAAAGAACTAAAGAAGATAAATCTTGTTAAGAAATAATAAGATTTCCAAGCTAACTTACATGTTCGTGTAAGGAACTAAAGAAGATCATAAATTGCTCCAAGTTATATTTAAGTTAGACATGTAAAATTTTGTTATAATAAGATAAATGTTTAATTAGCATATTGATCTTACAAGGAGGGCACCTTTACATTAAATGTTATGCCAACAAAGAACCCATTTTGGGAAGGTTAACAACCAAATCTCCCAACCACTAGGGTTCCAGAAACTATTCCATCCCTTGATCCCACATTTAATTTTCTAAATCATGAATTAATTTCAAAGGCAGTGGAAAGAGTTTCATTAATTATTATTAGGCTCTAAATAAATAGACAATAAATCACAGAGACTTCCAATTGAGGTGGCAATGAACAGATGAATTAATAACTGTTAGGTTTTAAAGAAGAGACAATGAAACATTGCAGAACAATCCAAGACATGTTCTAGTCCTTGGAATGGCATGTTGCACAGTCCAAGTATGTATGCAAATTTGACGAAAGGAAACGTTTTATCAAACACTTTGCACCACGACGAGGAACTTCGAACACTTCCAAATAAGACATGAAAAATAAGTAAATAAACACAGGGGAAGTTGAATGATATGACACAGAGAAGATGGAATCCTCACTCGTTAAGTTTGATCGAAGGAAAACAATTTCTATCATCTTGTATTAAATTTAATAGGCAACAAATAAATATTTCAGGTATTGTTAAGCCTTCAGGGAAAGACAATAAATTTATAAAGATTTTTCCATGAGGTGGCAGTGAGTAAAGACTCCAAGTGATAGGGGTAGCAAATAAAGGTAGATTTTTAAAACCCAAACAAACACACAACGTGCAAGGAATTAAACCACATATCAAGTCGTGGAAGAGGGCCAACACAACACACACCAGTCAACTCCAAGCTCAACACACAAGGTGCAAAGAGAAGAACCCACAGATCAAGAGGTTGCACTTTAACTAGCCATGGAAATTAAATTGGTCGTTTCAATAAATGTTGCAATGACCCAATGTAAATTCCAACAAACATAATAGCTAGCGTCAATTGACAAAAAAGGGTTTTGTACATACCAATAATATTGGAAAATAATAACACAAATATCTCAAATTGAAATTGCAGAAAGTCGGTCGCATACCAATAAATCTCCTTAAAAACAAATATGGAGTTAAGGCATCGATCACATGGGAAACAAAATTTGGGGATCTGTATTCAGTTTGTAAGAAGAACACTTAGAAAAATAAATGAGAATGAGATCTTCTCTTGACTGCAACCCACTCCTATCCAGAGCTTCTCTGTTCATATTTTGTTTATCCAATTAAAAACAAAGATCAAGATTCAATTGTTTTCCATAACTAGGCTATTGTGATGCAGTGTATGCAGTAACTAATTTCATACCTTAAGTAGGTTAACATATGAAACCTAGATTTTTATTAAATTCATTCTTTCACACAGGTTCACATTTGAATCAAGTCCATAGTTATAGCTACCATGAGTTCCATTTCCAGAAAAATCGGCCATTAAACAATGAATCTACAAACTATAATTTCGTTTTGGGTAGATGGCTAATTATGACCATTAAAAGTAAAATTTTAATAAGACAACCAAGGAAGTGATCAAGAAGACTATGTGATCTAGGTACTTATATATATAGTAGCGATTCAATTAGTTTCTAACAATCCCAATGAGTCACCCAGATAGAAGTGAACAAGTAGAAATAAAAAAATTAGAGTGGTAAAAATGGAAAGACAACTAACAAAGAAATTCCATTACATTTAGTTTGAAAACTGAATTTGTAGCAATGCTAGAAATTCACCTTCTATATTACACAACCATCAATGAATCTTGAAAATTCGATATCAGAGTTCCAATACAGTTTATGGTAGTTTCTAAAAACTATATATACAATTTAATATTATTACAATTACAAATCTCAAATACGAATATTGTAACCGACGAAGATGGACTTGAAGATGTTCTTCAGAAACGGGTGTTCCTTCTGTCCTCCCTCTTGCTAATAACAGAGAATTCACTGATACCTCCCAGCCAATGCTAGTGGTACTCTTATTCCCCCTTATCCCCCCAAGATGCGAAGGGGCCACACACACTAACCTGAAATACTCTAGCTCCAAGCTTGCCTCACAAGGAAGAGCTACCACCCCCTCTTCAAACTTGGTATCCCAACTCTCACAAGTAAAACGCAATACAAAAATGATTTGGTAGCATAACTTTACCAATAACCAGTGTGATCCATTTCCCCTCTAGACCATTTGTTTTATAGAATTTTCCTCACTGACACATGTCCACATGCACAATTAATTAACTTTTTAATTAAATAAATTAAGATTATTCACCCTCACACTTTTCACACTCTCCCGAAGTTGCACAAGTAATTACTAATTTTATTTTAATTAAAAGTCAATTTCCCTCACATTCCCCAATGTGTTCCTAAATTCTCTCTTAGTTGTCTCTTTATTCCCCAGATTCCCATTTAATGAGTGTCTCCTAACTATATCTTAGTTAGAGTTTGATTATGAGTCTTCTTTTATTTAGACTAGTGGTAACTAGACTCTAGATACCATCCTATGTGTACACATGTTCTCTCATATTTTATTTATTTCTTAATTTAAATTCCCTTTTATTAATTTCATGCACACATGTGCATTATATCTCATCTTTATATTTTCTCACTATTTTATTTCTTAATTTGATTTATCTCTTTTCTTTTAATTTAATTAATAAATTTTATTTACTCCCCTAACTAAACTTAGACTTAAGCTTAGTATTTGAAATAGGATTTGACTTTTATTGGGGTTCATAATTAATAGTTTCATTATTTAATTAATTATTTAAATCGGACAAGGTCTAATGATTTCAAAGTTTTCTAGGCCACCTAGATTTATTGACTTGAGTTTTTAATTATGCGACGTGCCCTTCAAGGCGCACCTTCGTGCTCCAAGGGTGTCACTCACCTTTGACTGGTTTTGGTAGTTTTTCCAACCCTTGGAATCAACACTCCAATCGTTCGACCTTGTGAGAGACTAAGGGCTTCTAAGGAATAAGGACTATGTCTTATTGTGCACCCTTTAGAAATCTTCATGAGTGATTGTCTCAGTCTACCCTCATGACATCGTGGACCTCTCAAACTAGGCAATCGTTAACCTACAATTCGAGCCACAAAGGGAGTGCTAGTAGGATGTGACAAGGAATTTGCCACACCTCTTCCTCAATGTATGGTTTCTGTGCATGGCCCATTTACTCCTTATGTGAGTCATATTAGCAAGCATTATCATCCTACATCCATTAACAAAAAATTGTCAATGATCCATATACACAATCATACTATAATCAATCATATGTCACATATGCAAAAAATGAAATACTCAAACAAATACAATCCACTCCCTAACTCAATCTGGAGTCCAAGGAGGTCCATCGATTCTATCAACATCCATAATATGTCACGTGTCCTGCACACTCAGGTAAACTCATCAATAACATCTATCAATACATATATATCGAAAATAATAAGTCACACCATATCATCATCATCATGTATAATCCATCATCAAAACAAAATCACCATGTACCATAATTGGATCACTTGCACGCAAGTGACCTCAAAAAATAAGTTGATAACATGTGCTCAGTAGGGCGGGATGTTACATACACACCCTCTTGTTTTAAACTTTGTCCCGAAATTGTAAAGTATATAAATGCAAGTAAATAAAAGTATCTAACATAGATCTATATGTCTAATCTATCAAACAACTAAGGAAATTGTTGATGCATATATTATGCGTCCTCCCAGGTAGCCGAGTGTGGACTATAATTTCCCCACTGGACCTTGACCTAATCGACTATTCAACGTTGTAGTTTTTGAATGTGATAGTCAGGAATGCGGATTGGCTCCATTGTGAGATAACTCTCTCCGAAACCTGCAAAGAACTCATGTCAATCACATGTGTAGGATCACTAACATCATGTCTCAAAACAAATACATGAAATACATCATGCATACACCTCAAATAATCAAGAAATGCTAGTTGATAAGCTGTTGGTCCTTTCTTTTCCATAACCTCGAAATGTCCCACAAACCTAGGAGAGAGTTTATCACCCTTTCCAAACTTTATCAAATTCTTGTGTGGTTTCACCGCAAGAAAACGTGGTCACCAAATTCATAACTACAGTCATCTCGATGTGCATCATCATAACTCTTACGCCGATCTTTTGCTTCTTTAATCCTTTTTCTTATCAATTACATTTTTTCTTCCATTTCTTGAATCACTTATGGTCCTACTTGGATGCTATCCTCAATTCAATCCTAACTCAATGATGTTCGACATGGTCGCTCATAAAGAAACTCAAACAGTGCCATATTAATAGTACTTTGATAGTTGTTGTTGTATGCAAACTCTACTAGTGGAAATAAAACCTCCCAACACTTCTATTGGTCCATTACATACATACACAACATATCCTCCAAAATTTGATTCGTTCTTTCTATTTTCCCATTTTTCTCAAGGTGATATATTGTACTAAAATTCAGTTGTGTTCCCAAAGCCTCTTGGAAACTAGTCCAAAATCGTCCTATAAACATCGATACTCAACTGGATATGATCCTTCTTGGTGCAACATGTAATCTCAGTGAAAAAGACTCTAGCTATTTCTGACACCTTATATGTCATATGTACATGAATAAAGTGTGGACTCTTCGTAAGAGTGTCAACCACCATGAAAATCGAGTCGTGTCTCCTTATCATCAATGGAAACCCAACAATAAAGTCCATTGAAATGACCTCCCATTTCTATTTTGGAATAACGTGTGGCTATAATAATCCTATCAGATGTATACGTTCAACTTTATCTTGCTGACATTCTAGAGATCTCTCCACGTAACTAACTATGTCTGCTTTCATTCCCTTCCAGAAGAATAAAGGCTTAAGGTCTTCCTTCATCTTTGTGACTCCCAAATGAGCCATGTATATTGCTCTATTCACTTCACTTAAGATCAAACTTCTTAATTCTTCATTAGGTGGTATGCAAATTTTTTTGTTATACCTCATCATTCCGTCATTTTCCAATGTATAGCCTTCAAACTTCGGTACCATCATGGTATCTTGTCCAACATTTTTCGTAACCTCTTTATACCAGTCATCGTCGATCTGTACAGTTAGAATATTTTCTCCAAGATTCCTCTTAAGAGGTATTACCGAGAATATGCGTGGTCTCCTAATCAACGCATCTGCCACTCTATTCATTGTACCTTTTATG
The DNA here is from genome assembly GCA_010110895.2 of Picea sitchensis. NCBI lineage: Eukaryota > Viridiplantae > Streptophyta > Pinopsida > Pinales > Pinaceae > Picea > Picea sitchensis. Next base: position 33,538 of record SNQJ01S0090696.1, read on the forward strand.
TAAGTAATTTCAAATTTGTATTCATTGAGTAATTTTGACCAATGCCTCTGTCGTGCATTCAAGTCACTTTGCGGAAATATATGCTACAATCCATAGTGATTTTTCTTTAATTCAAATTTTCATCCAATCAGATAGTGTCTCCAAACTCTCAAGGCATATACAATTGGCAATAACTCCAAGTCATGTGTTGCATAGTTCTCCTCCTGCTTTCTCAATTTCCTTTAAATGTAAGCAATCACTCGACCATCTTGCATCAAAACTCCGCCTAAACCTTCCTTGGATGCATCTGTGCATACAAAGAATTCATTTTCTGTGTCGATGACTTTTAGTATTGGTTTTGTCATCAACAACTCTTTAAGTTTCTAAAATGCCTCCGCACATTTCTCTGTCTAGGCGAACTTCTTGTTTTTCTTTTGCAATTCCATGATCAGATTTTCTATCTTCGAAAAAACTTCGATGAATCATTTGTAATATGCTTCTAAACCTATAAAGTTGCATATTTCTTGTACATTTGTTGGTGCAGTCCATTCCATAATAGCCTCAACTTTCGCTAGATCCATAGTGATACCTTCACCATATATGATATGTCCCAAGTAATGAATCTTTGATTGGTAAAAAGAACATTTTGATAGTTTCTCGTACAATTTTTTTTCTCGTACACATTGTAGCACTAATCTTAAGTGTTTGTTATGTTATTCTTTCGTCCAAGAATAAATCAGTATGTCATCAATAAATACTTGAACAAACTTGTCTAAGTATTCGTAGAACACCCCATTCATCAAAATCATGAATACCTCGGGGCCTTCTTCAGTCCAAATGGTAAAACTGTAAACTCATAGTGTCTGAATCTCGTCTTAAATGTAGTCTTAGGGATATCTTCATATTTAATTCGTAATTGGTGATATCTTGATCTCATGTCAATCTTCGAAAACACCATCGCTCCTTTCATATGATCAAACAAATCATTTATTCTTGGCAATGGATATTGGTTCTTGATCATCACTTTGTTCAATTCATAGTAGTCTATACAAAGTCCCCAAGATCCATCCTTCTTTCTTACGAAAATAACCGATGCACCCCAAGGCAATACACTTGGACGTATGAGTCCCAAGTCCAATAATCCTTCAATTGCATTTTCAAATCCTATAATTCAAGCGTTGAAATCTGATAAGGTGTTCTTGCTATCATTTCTTTTAGCACTGAGAGTCACCCTTAGATTGCAGAAGGATAATCCCAGTACCCATAAAAAATGTTTTGTGGAGGAAGGTTTATGATTGGAGGTCAAATGGACAAAGCTCAACATAAGAATGTTCTAAAATAGAAAAATGGGATAGCAATGCATAAGCAAATGAGGTTCTCATTAACTTCAGTTACTGGTTTAAGGCTAAAGGTGAGAAGAAGGAAGACTTAGTGAGGGAAGTGTTCAAGTCTGTCATAAGCATATGGCCTTCAAGTAGCTTGGTGAAGAGAAACTCAGGTGCAAGAACACTCTTGAACTTAAGTTTAAAATACCAAAACATATCATAGCAACATTATAATCAAACCTCCATTACAATAAAACCACAACATCTCATATGGATCATCCATGCATGAGTATTTCAGCACAAGGGGAAACAAGATAATGAAAAAAACTGACTTATATTAATGAGAAAGTCTCAAGTCTCATACACAACCAGAGAACGGCTTTACTATCAAACTATTAAAAAATAGGGAGCTCTTCTCAACCATCAACCCTAACATATGCTTCAACTGATGTATTTATACCCAAAATGGTGGACAACCACTAGGAGTGCGAGATGGTCATCATGTCCAAGTCTTTTCCATCTGTCTCTCCCCGCTATCTATGCTTGCGTGTATCCAATTTGCACGTCTTTTCTCCCCTCCTGAAAGGTCCTTCAGCTGTATTTTTCATTTTTCCAAAAGAAAACCCGGATCAACATGGGCCTACAAGAAAACTACCCCTCGTGGTACCTTGGGCTGACAATGTTCTGTCACCACGACCAAACCCTCCATGATTTCTATTTATGGAGTGAGTCGAGGTTTCAACTACCATTTCTCTCTTTCATTAATTGCTTTCTCCTCAGGATCGGGATGAGGCTCAATGCCTAGAGGATGCTACGTGTTGCTCTCGGATTTGATGTTGAATAAGCACGTGATTGCGGAGCCGTCAAAGGCAGTTTGGATCCACACCACTTTTGATCCTACAATTCACCACCTTATGCCTCATAGCCCTTTCTCCATACCACGGTTTCGATTTCGGGACCACTCTAGAATTTAAACATGCGGGCATGTTCCATCCCCGCAATGGAGTGTGGTTGTCAATCTGATGCAAATCTGTGATCTGGGAAACCCCATTATTTTAGTTCCCCTACTAAAATTTATCTTTTTGCTAACTCCAGAATCCTTTTAAAAATTACTTTGAGATGGAGCCAACTTTGGCGCTTGAGAGATTTGAATGCTGAGTAGGAATACCTCCTGGAGGATAATCTCTCGAATCTGACATGGTGGCCTGATGTCACTATGCTAACGTTTCATGGAACAAAGGGTGACACATGTCACATCGATATGGGTGGATGACACAACCAAATGACCTAGAATAAGTGCCACATGTTAGGGATAGATTGAAGCAACTTGTATTGACAGATGAGTGCCACTAGTCCTGACGGATGAGTGTCAAGTGTCTTTGGCATTTCAGGCTTCGGGAGTCTTGGATTGTGAAGCATGAAAAACTCTCGGAGTGGTACGGGCCCGGAATGACGTAACGACCTGATGCTATATGAGGTCACAACCACCAATTGATGAGTGTCATGTGTTGAGATGAAAAAAAATTGTGGAGTTGGTACGGCCCAAAGCGATGTGTCATCCTGATGTTACTTCGAGACTTCGACTCTTTGAGACTTCAGGATGCTTGGGTGATACTACTACAAAGATCAATGGTTCTTGTTGATTTGAGATCAATGGTCCACAATTACTTCGGGATTTCAGGCTTCAGGACTTTTCAATTCATATCTCTTTAAATCCTCTAGAGCGCCATATCTCCGAAGTGAGATATCTGCATCCACGTGTCATCTTGTTTTCGACAACCAAGATTCACTTCGAGAGTTCAGGCTTCAAGAGCTGATCCAGATTATTTTCGGCACGAAATGAGAGCAGAGATATAACACATAAATATTCAGAGATATTGCAAGAGAGACAACAATATAATAGAGATATAGCAGAAATATAACAAGAGTCACAGATATACAGTAATACATTATTTCTATTAATGAAATAAATGTACAGAGACTGTAAAAGTACAAAGTGAAAGACTCGCTAGAATGGTGGTAGCTTATCTCTGAGAAGAGATGTGATGGCTACTCGCATTCACAAGAAGATGATTATAATGAGGCTTTGAAGGCCTTTTTTACAACAAGCAATAATGCCAAAAACCCTAGACATCCAAAAACCTAACCCTATGAGATTAAGTGCCAAAAGTCATGTGGGCCCCGTTTGGGTAAGTGAGTACATCAAATTCCCGAGGTCGTAACTTTTGCATACGATCTTCGTTTTAGGTGTGTGATAGCTCGTTGAAAGGTATCGTCAAGGAGATTAATTTTAGGGACTCAATCATGCCTTCACCTATAATTTAGAACCTATATCTCAAAAAGCCTTCATTTGGACCCTCAAAATGGCCCCGGAAGTTAAAACCTGCTAAAAATAGTAAATTGTCAAAATTGCTAGAAACATGTTTTGGGCCAGTTGGAGAAGGTGGGTGGCCACCGTTATCCACCTGGATCAATCCTCCCTCCTTAGAAAACAATGGTCTCCATTGCATTGATTTCCCAGGGGAGAGGGGAAAGTGATAATTGAATCTGAATCTTGCTGATTTGTTTGCCTTGCTAGAGAAGTGGCGTTGTTTAACTTGTTGAAGGCTATCGTGAACCTTTGGCTGGAAGGTTTGGACCTTTTTAACCAATCTAGATATTTTAAATGACTGTTTGCAGAAGGAATCTTTGTGCTTTGTTGCAACCTTGTCAACCTGCTTCTATTGGATAGAAGGTGATTGGACCGAAGCTATGGTGGTTGCAGTATCCTTCTGTTCACCTTTTGAACAGATTGTGAAGAAGCTAAATTTTGTAGTATGAGATACTACTTTACGGCAGTGTTTAGGTGGGGCAGTAGTTGGAACTACCTCTGGTATTTTATAGAGATGACCTCCCAAAGTAACAATGACACTATGAGGTCAGGACTCATAAACAACATGGTGTCTCCACATATATGGTTGGC
>SNQJ01S0090697.1:19422-32906 GCA_010110895.2 Picea sitchensis
TAACGATCAATAATTTAGGATTTAAGTTGTAAATTGATCATTCCAATATGTATAACTTGTTTTTACAATTAATAGTGATTTTACACTCCAAAAAGGATGATTTCTATGCACAAATCTTGATGGCATTTTGATGAATCAGAGGATGGTGGGTTAGGAGAGAAACCAAGGTCAGTTTTGCATTAAGAGTCATAAAAGACTCTTTTGTGCAAAAATAGGTAAGAGATGCATAGTAAAACCCTCAAAATGAAAAAAATGTTTGTAAAAAGGAACTCAATGTTGTATTTGTTGGCACAAGGGCAGACCCAGGGTTCAATGCTTCAATAACGCACCAACAAAACCCTAACTACCAGCCCTTTCGGGAACACCTGCGAGGCAGACGGAGTCTCACTCGAGGTAAAGGCAGGGGGGTTATAGGACACAAGTGTATGTAACCAAGATGGGACACAGATATGTGATTATAACACTTCTACAGAGTACTTAGGAACAACATGCATTAACCCATTAGTCTTATTCACATCGCATATCAAACCCTAAGTACAAATCGATGCAGTAACAATGAAAATATACACATCACACTCAACATCATAAGTTAGATCCAACACATTCAACATAAATAAAGCACTAAGAATTCATAGATCTATCTAACATACATAATGACAAAAGCACTAAGAAGATAAATGGCAAACATAGCACAAAACAAAGCAAACCATCAACACAAGATATACGTGGTTCACCCTAGTGTGGGGCTACGTCCACCAACTTCTTCTTCTTATTTATTAGTCTTCAAGATCTTACATTCACCTGCTCCTGTGCACCAAGCCATAGAGCCAAAATTCATAGAGGACAAGAGATTTTCGCACTGAGCACTAGATCCTCCTTCCCAAAATTAGGTCAAGGCAAAGAGACAACTCCTCTAACAATCACATAGCCTTACATATATAATATGTTGCACAAAGAAACTCAGAACTACTTGCACTTAGCCTTTCAAACTATTGACTCTAACAACGCCTTACTACATAACATTCTTACTTATTTATACTTTTACACTTCCTTACAAAAAGTCCTAATCATGGGTAAACCCATGGGTTGACATCCCATAAAACATTACAAAAACCCTAATGAACCCCTTGTTGGGTCCACAAAACAAGTGAGATCTCGCGATCTCAGCTTTGCCTGGGCGCTCCATCTTCGACCAGCCCGTCGAAGTCCAAAAAGTGGTCAAACCTGGCCAATGTTTCCTCAAAAATTGGTCAAGGGCCAATAGGCCCCCAACACTACCGTAATGAGTAGATTCATCTACGCCTGCAAGGTAGATGCCTGTTGCTGCACCTCCTGTAGCTGCACTTCCATTTTCCTCATCTCTGGATCTTCTATGAGGAGTTCATAGGTCTGTGCACTTTTGTCGCTCAACTGTTTGCATTATGAGGTGAGGGATTTGATCCTTCCTACTGTTCTCTTAGCGGCTTCCTCCCTCTGATCACACACCTCCTGCGGAGTGCTTGGAACTACTTGGACTTCCATCTCTGTTATCCTCACTTGAAGTTGATGGATGGCCTCAACAAGCTTCACCACTTGAACCTCGAATGACTCATGTTCCTCCTGTGCCAAGCCTGGCATAGAGCGAAGTTATTTATTCACCACTTCTTTGACTGCAGTCTTCTCTGCGAGAAGTTGGTCCTTTTCTCTCTGTATCTTCTCTTTTTCCTCCTCAAGCATCGCTCAAAACTCATATTTCTCCTTCTCATAAGCGGTTATGCAGTACCGTGCAACTCGTAGTTGCTCTAATACTTACTCTTTCTCTTGCTTCAAGGATTTTGTAGCCTTCTCCTTTTCTTCTTGGAATCGATGAAGTCGAGCCTCTGTTGCATATGCAAGTCTTCATAATTGGGTGGGCTCATCACCCAATTATGCAACATGTGACGAAGAAGATGCAGTAGGTACTGCATGGATCAACTGAATAGCTTGTTGTATTTCCTTCAGCTCCTTCTTGACCATTTTGTACAACTCTTCCCACTTCACTCCATATCTCTGCAAGATATCTTCAGATGCATCCTCCATCACTCCTTGGACCAAACCGATGTCGTCCTCCGTGAGCATGGCCTCTAGCTAAGGCTTACTAGCACGAGTCTTCTTTCTTGCTGAAATTTTCTGCGGAGAAAACTTCCTCTTCTTTGGTGTTTCTATCTTGGTAGGTGGATCCTTCGGTGGTGTAGCTTCACCTTCTCCTTGTTTTTCTCCTTCATCCCCTCCTCCTTCTCTATTTTCTTCATCTCCTTCTCTTGGCGAGCCAGATCCATTTTCTTCCGAGGCACTATCCTCTTCATTAGTCTCTATATTCTGAACTTCCTCCTTTTTCTTCCTCTCCTTCACACTTGATTTTCTAACATGCTTGACCTGAGTGACCAAGGGGCTTCCTATGATATCAGCGTCGAAGAGTTCTGCATCTTCGATCGGTACAAGGAACTTTGACGAAAATTCCTTTGTGATATGCTCCATGTCTTCGTCAGTCAACTTATAATAATACTGTAACTCTTCCTTGCTCTCATCCCTGCACGCAGTGATATAGATAAAATTCCAATCTACGCAAAACTTGGCTAATGATTTGTATTGGTGCAAGGTGTGTGGTGTCATGCGCGGGAATGACTCTATGGAAACCTTTAGTTGATGATAGTACACATGGAACACTGCATTCGAATGCCATTTCTTTGACATGTCATTCGTATACCATAATGTAGAAAATATAACTGCCAATGGATCTGATGGTTCAATTTCTAGAAAGGTTTCTCCCTCAGGCATTTTCCAAGCGAAAAATGCAATCAACACAAGTAGCCAGTTGAAGTGGAAATTGTATCCCTTATCTTGCGCTTCACGATAGTCTTTCTCAAGATTTTTGACGAGGTAAATTGCCCAATTCATCTACATTCCCTCCACGCATTTCCCTGCAAGGTCCACCACTAACCTGATGACCTATGTGGGGCGGTTCTTTTTGACGATCTTGCCAGCTATGAGTTGGAAAGCGAGGCACACTATGCCATCCTGGATAGAGGCTACCTTGTAGCCTCATTTTCCCTTTTCAACTTCGTTGTATGCCTCCTTTATTCCCCATGCCAGAGAGCAGTCTGAGGCTTTCTCTGGGTAGAAATGTTGAGGGTCAGGTCCCTGCATGCTTAGTCTTGTGATCAGGTGGATCAACGATGGATCCACAGTAATCCTCATGTCGATCCACATGTATCCACCATGATAACATGACAAGAGGAGTTTAACGCAAGCATTAACCTCCTGATGTCGACCAAAATGAGGAATCTTCATTACATTGAGTATAGTGGATTATGCCAGCTCCTTTATCCACAACTAGGTGACAATGCGAGGATTCTTCCCAGTGGTCTTCATTAAGTATAGGTGAGGTGCGAGCATGGCGTAGTTATTTCTGTATCCAAGGTTAAATTCATTGTTCTTCAGGGATGGGATCTGTCCCAACTGGCTTCCAACTACATGTATCTCCTTCGGGATGTATGCAGTGATCAAATTGTACTCAAAGTCCCATGGAATGCTATTGCGGTTAACCGCACCAGCCAAGGGCAGGATATAATCCGGTAAGATTGACAGGATCTGCTTCGCATTAGCGAGATCGTTGTGATGCTTAATTTGCTTCTTAGTCATAGGGTTAGCATGGCTAGAACATCATGCAGTTGAAGGGGAAGCCTGCAGTCCCCTAGTCAATGATGCATGTACTCCTTCAGACATAACTCTATCAACCATGAACTTACTAAGAGCCTCCTCGATAGAATTTTCTAACTCAACCTGTGCATCCAACATTCTCACTTTTAAACGGACATGTCAGGGTAGGTGAATGGATAGACGGGGTAAAAAAACTGATCCAGGTGGATATTGGTGGCCACCCACCTCTTCCGACTAGTTCAAAACAGTTTTCTGGCAATTTTGGCAATTTACTATTTTTAGTAGGTTTTGACTACCAGGGCCATCTTGAGGGCCCAAATGAAGGTTTTTATAGATATAGGTTCTCAATGATATCCTATGGAATGATTGAGGCCCCAAAATGAATCTCCTCAATTATACCTTTCCAACGAGCTATCATACACCTAAAACGGAGATCGTATGCAAAAGTTACGACCCCGAGAATTTAATGTACTAACTTTCCCAAATGGGGCCCACATGAATTTTGGCACTTAACCTCCTAGGGTTAGGTTTTTGGATGTCTAGGGTTTTTGGCATCCTTGTTCATTGTAAAAAGGCCTTTATAGCCTCATTGTAACCATCTTCTTGCGAATGCGAGTAGCCGTCACATCTCTTCTCAAAGATAAGATGCCACCATTCTAGCGAGTCTTTCACCCTGTATTTTACAGTCTTTGTACATTTATTTCATTAATATAAATCGTGTATTACTATATCTCTATGTTTATGGTTGCATCTCTGATACATTTCTATTATACTATTGGATATCTGTGATATCTCTATGCATTTCTTTATTATATCTCCACTCTCATTTCGTGCCGAAAATAATCTGGATCAATGGTATCAGAGCAGGATGCTCTTGATCATTTTTCAGTGCATGTCCACGACGAGGCCTGAGTATAGAAAGTTGGGTCTCGAGCTTGTCTCTCTTGAAGAAAATATCTCTCGCACACCCAATAAACCCTCGATGGCAGAAGAAATTAAAAACGATGGAGCAGATGATCCTATCAGTCCATTGCTTGAGCAAGCTCTCACGCGACAGAGGGATGAAATGATGGATAATTTTTCCCACATCCTTCAACGCCTACCAATAGAAACAGGTGCATCTTCATCAAGTGGACACTTTGGAAGCACCTCTCCTTTCAAGGTACAAGTTAATTTTGATATTCCTGTATTTGAAGGACAGATAGATGCAGAATCCCTAGACAAATGGTTAAATATGCTAGAAGGTTATTTCTATGTTCACAATTTTTCCGACAGAGAAAAGATCACCTTCACACTCTTTAAAGCTCTCCCTCATGTCAAACATTGGTGGGAAACTTACTGGGAGAAAAGTTCCATAGAGGAGTTTGGAATATATGGGGCTGAGCCCACTTGGGATTTTTTTGTGGATGCATGTTACCCATGATTTTGGTCATCATGATGATGTATTGTTGCTGTAGCATCAGTCCTTCACACAATTCTTTCACCAATTCTCGAATGAATCTTGCTTAACCTTTTCCATGAGAATTCCCTCAATATATAGGAGAGAATGAATTAGTTACTTGGATAAGAATGATCCCAAAATATTAGGGAATCTAGTACTAGGATAACCATTCAAATGCCATCTCATCCTTCTAGAAGCATCGAGAATTCATCTTCTTCCTTGCTTTAGAAGGTAAAACGGTCCACTCGAAGTGGAAGTCTTAAAGCCTTCAATGGCATTGGTTTTAATACCTACGGTGTTTTTCCTTCGTTGCCCATCACATTAGAAGGTAAAACGGTCCAAGTTGAAGTGGAAGTCTTTGACGCTCCCCTTGATTATAATCTTTTACTTGGCTGTAGCTGGATTGATTCCATGTGCATCGTTGTGTCAACACTTTTTCGTGTAGTACATTTCCCTCATCAAGGAAAGGTTGTTACGGTTGACCAAATTACCTTCTTCAATTCTGATACCCGTACTGGCAACGTGTCGTTTATTGCTAAAACCCCACCGGGTTATGAGAATGTCGGTGTAGGCCTTTTAAAGGACTCTTCATTAATGGGTACTTTTCCCATTCCACTGCCTAATGTTCCATGCCCGTTAGTTTCTTCTATCAACATGATTTCCGCCATGCCTCACGAACTTTCTATGTCTCACAACCCTTGGATTGTCCCTGACCCTGGAGATCATCTTCGTTTTGGCAACGCAATGCCGTTAAGTCCGGTTGAATCTGCCTATCAGGCCATTCAATTGGCAACACCTTCTACTCCCTCTCTTGATGAGTTGTCTCCTGATCCTTTTCGTGTTATTTTTCCCACTGACGAGATGATCATGTCCGTCATGGAAGACACCCCTTGGGATGATGGGAATCATTGTTCCATACTCTTTCTGGAACAACACATTCTTGAGAAATACCAACGGATTTCGACTCCGTCGACCGTTGTTGTCATCTCGACGGTTCCCACGACTACACACGATGTGTTTGCTGAAGGGAATTTAAGTAATATCTCACCCACGATTCCCATTGACATATCCATTAAACCTGGGATTGTTGAAAATGTCCATATTGGAGCTTCGTGTTCTTCCGAAGAAATCGTCACCTATACGTCTCTTTTCAAAGAATTTCATGATATCTTCGCCTGGAGCTACGAAGAGATGCCAGGTATCGACCCTACAATTTTTGTACATGAGATAAAGACATACGCCGGAGCTAAACCTATCCGGCAATGCCTTCATCCAGTTCACCCACGTAAAGCGGCTGCTATAAAGCTCGAAGTCGAGAAAATTCTGAAAGCCGACTTTATTTATCCGGTGGCATTTATAGAATGGGTTTCCAGTCCTGTCCCGATTGACAAGAAAGGCGGCAGTATTCGTGTATGTGTTGATTATAGGGATATTAACAAAGCTTGTCCCAAAGACAACTTTCCTACCCCCTTCATCGATCAGATTGTCGATGATTGCGCCGGCAGTGAAATCTTCTTTCTCATGGATGGGTTCTCTGGCTATAATCAAATTAACATTTCTCCTGAGGACCAACATAAGACTGCTTTCATTTGTCCTTGGGGTACTTTTGCCTATCGGAAACTTCCTTTCGGACTTAAGAATGCAGGCACAACTTTTCAACGTGCTATGTCTTATGCTTTTCATGATATCAAGCATATCGTTCAACCCTATTTGGACAATTTACCCTCTCATTCTATGCACAGAGTCGATCACCCTACCCACCTCCGAGCCATTTTCATTCGTTGTCGGTTCTACTAGATACGTTTAAATCCTCATAAGTGTGTTTTTTGTGTAGAATCCGGCTGTCTTCTCGGTTTTATCATTTCACGTCAAGGAATCTGGGTGGATCCTATTAAGGTTGAGGTGATCCTTAATCTCCCTCCTCCTTCTACACTGTGCCAGTTACAAAGTTTGCAGAGGAAAGCAAACTTTCTTCATTGTTTTATCCCTAATTACGTCGAGATCACTCGTGGTTTTACGTGGCTACTAAATAAAGATTCAGAGTTCGTCTGGGATACCATTGCCAACAATTCTTTTGAAGCTTTAAAGTTTTCCCTAACTCACGCTCCACTTCTCTTTCCTCCTGATTACAGTCGCGATTATTTCCTTTATCTTGCTGCCTTGGAGTACACTATTGGCATGGTTCTCGTCCAAGAGGATGATGTGCATGACGAACATGTTGTTTACTACTTGAGTCAAAGTCTCACGCCAACTGAAATCAAGTATCAACATGTCGAAAAACTGGCCTTGACTGTCGTTCAAGCCGTCCAACGCTTCCGACACTATATCCTCTCACGTAAGACTACGGTGATTTCTCATTGTAACCCTATGCAACATATTTTGACACGTCAATTGCTAGGGGGAAAATACTCCAAATGGATAGTGATACTCCAGGAGTTTGACTTGGAATTCAACCGTGCCAAGTCCAAGAAGTCATTAGTTTTTGCTGAGTTGATATGCAATTTTCCTCATTCTGCAACGAAAAATGTAGCAGTAGATTCATTACCCGATGAATCTCTTTTCCTTATTAGCACTGACGATCTTTGGTATGGGGATATCATTATATATCTCCAAACCCATACTTTCTAGCCTACTTTGTCTAGTACTAAACGACGTCGCATATGCTATCAAGATCGTCAATACATTATCCTCGGGGATACTCTTTACCGTTGAGGAATTGACTCTGTTTTTCGACATTGTCTAACGTTCGACGAAGCCGAGAAATCTTTGAATGACTTCCATTCCGGAGCATGTTGTGGTCATATGTCTGGGTATGCTACTGCCCATAAGATCCTATGTGCAGGGTATTTTTGGCCTTCTTCGTTTAACGACTGCATTACTGCCATTCCGAAATGCCATGCCTGCCAGACCTATAATCAGAAAATTCAGTCACATCCTGCTCCTCTTCATCACGTGGTATCAGTTGGTCCTTTTGCGAAATGGGGCATTGATTTCATAACATGTCACCCTCACTCAGTCGGGGGGCATGGTTACATTATTGTAGTAGTTGATTACTTTACGAAATGGGTCAAGGCGATGCTGACATTTGACAAAACTGGAAAGACCGCAGCCTTATTTCTTTTTAACCATATCATAGCTTGTTTTGGTGTTCCCCAAGCTATCGTCACTGATCACGGTAACCACTTTAGGAATTTTATGATGTCTGAACTTACTGAGAAGTTGGGTCTTTGTCATGATAACTCAACGCCCTATTATCCACAAGACAACGGCCAGGTCGAAGCAATCAACAAAGTTCTCATAACTGTGCTTCGATGGATGATAGGAATTCATAAAACAAGTTGGCACACAATGTTGTTTTCGACATTGTGGGCGTACAGGACATCTGTCAAGTCCGCTACTGGGTTTACGCCTTTTTGGTTAGTCTATGGTGTGAAAGCCATTCTTCCTATCGAATGCGAGATACCCTCTCTGAAGCTAGTTGTTGAACTCCTACCCAACACTTCTGCTGAAGAAGAATGTCTATTGTATCTCACACGATTAGACGAAACTCGACGTGATGCCACTCTAGTAATAGAAGCCCAGAAGAAATGTGTCAAGGCCCAATATGAAAAGCATGTCAAGCCTCGCGTTTTCTCTGAAGGAGATCTTCTTCTTCTCTATGAACATGATCAATATATGTTAGGAGCTGGGAAATTCGAACCTATGTGGCAAGGTCCTTATATTGTTCGCCGAGTTTTGGAAAAGGGAGCATATGAGTTGGCAGAATACGATGGTATCCCTTTGAGTGAACCCAGGAATGGGTTGTACTTGAAGAAGTACTATGCATAAATAATCTGTGCACAAGTACTTGTATTTTAATGTATCATACTTTGTGTTTGTTACTATAGCTTTCTTTTGTCGTTATCTGGTCTCTGCCCTTATGTGATGTTGTGTTTGATTTCCAGATGTCGGAGTCTTCGCTACCCTATATTGGCTTCGCTGATGGTGCTAGCCGTAGTACTCGAAACCTTGCTTCCACTGCATGGGCAATCTATACCCCAACAAATGAACTTGTATCTTTACAAGGTGTGTGCCTCGGCCGTGTGACCAACAACATTGTAGAGTATAGCGCCATTATTGAATTATTGGTTGATGCTATCTTGCTCAAAATTCGTCATTTGGTTGTGCGACTTGACTCGCAGCTTGTAGTACTACAGTTAAGTAATATCTACTCTATTCAAAGTCCTACTTTTTTAAGGGTGTATTTGCGAATTCGCCTCTTGGAACGTTATTTTGATCACATTGAATATCAACATATTCCTAGATGTCTAAATACATTAACAAATGCATTGGCTAATTATGTATTGGATAGACACTTGAATCATTTATAAATCAATCACATCGAAATTCACAATATAAAGAAAACCGGTAGAAGCCATCTATATATATAACGATATAAAAGAGTTTTTTACAAAAAGTTTGTCCAAAGACCAAAATATCAAAAATTGAAGCTTATAGCTTCTACAAAGTGATGTCATGCATGATGTTCACGGTAACACACGACTGCCCTAGAAACCCTACGGAGCAGTTGACCCATAGATGTTGATACCCCTACAGTATGACACTGATCGCGTCGTGGAACCTCTTCCAGAGTCATGTCTGGAATGTCTGCAGTCAGGCCCTCTAGATTCTATTCCACCACTTGATAATGCTCAACATACTATGGTGTTGCCGCTACCTCTCCTCGTTGCTGGATGGGAGAAGTGCCGGGAGGTCTGTAAGGTCCAACATCTGTGTTATCAACAAATGATTTTGTATTAGTCTTTGGATGAATATATAAAACAAAAACATTTGAATATGATAAAAAATTCAAAAAACATTTAAAAAGAGAAAAATGCGTGTACTTCTTACCAAGGTCACCCCACTGAGTATCCTCTGGNTGGATGAATATATAAAACAAAAACATTTGAATATGATAAAAAATTCAAAAAAACATTTAAAAAGAGAAAAATGCGTGTACTTCTTACCAAGGTCACCCCACTGAGTATCCTCTGGCAGCGCTAAGTCCGGATCTCCTCCGAAATCCAACCTGGCATAAGCGTAGTCATCAACCATCAACATCTGGGTTTGAAGCTAGTCAAAGAAAGTATCATCGTACTTGATGATCGGTCCTGCTACGTGCCGAACCATGAGCCAACACCATCTCAACATCCTTGGATCCCTGGGACCCAGTATATTCCACTCAACCTACAGTCTCAGTATGGGAACCCTCTCAAGGAAGAAGGACACCAACAAAGATCCATACCCGAATTTCTTTAGGTCACCTCGCCTACATTTGGTCAATTGCTTTTTGATACTGTGAAGCACAGCATCTGCCCAGTTGAACACCCGAGGCTCAGTACACTCAATAGCATACTAGAAGTAACTCTGTAATACCATGTGAGGAGCATAACTCCCAGCCATCTGAGCTATAGTGAAAAGAATAGTACGGAGGGTCAAGTCTTGTACCCCCCAGATAGCTACTTTTCCTTTCTTTCTCTCAGCCTCAGGAACGCAGTATAAATTGCAGTACTCACTCATCTTTAGCCCACCACCTCTACTACTGGTCAGGCTCACATAGTACCCGCGTCGAGACAATCCAGTCAAAAAGTAAATGTCCTCAATGTCTAAGGACAGTGTGTGAGCCCCCACATGAAACACCTGCTGATCAGGGTCCCACATACGCACCAGGTACTCTAATAGTCTGACTTGGGCCCTCATGCCCTGGATGCGAAAGTATTTCAAGAGCCCATAGTCTCTCAAAGCAGCTATGGTAGGTGGATGATTTTCGACCATTGCATTATCCTCTTCATGTTCCCTTTAACGCCACTCAAGAACCATGTTGATGGCCAATTATCTGCATAAGGAACACAATAAGAGGATTAACAACTTTTTTCATGCTTTGGATCTTTTTCATTGGGTAAAAATTTAAAAAAAAAATTGGGCTTTGCAGTTCTCGCAGGTGCCCTATGTGCACAGTGAGAGAACCTTGCAGGTGGCTTTAGGCTCACCTGCGAGAATGCATCATTCTCACAGGCCCTGTATAGCCTGCCTGCAAGAATGGCAGCGCACATATAGGGTTTAGCAAATCAATTTAAAACTGCAAATTTAACCAATGAAATCACAAAATTAAACCATGAAAGTGTTAAGGATGAAGAGCTTACATAACTGTCATAGACGACTCACTGAATTGTCTCTCATAGCTCCCGCAATCTGACGTCGAACTTGGAGGGTAAAAGAGGGATTTTTTGAGCTCAATAGTGGAAATGTAAAAATGGTGTGGTAAAAAGAGTATTTACTCCTTTTATTTACTTTTACTATATCATTTTGGTTTTTTATGTTTATTTATATATTAAACCCTAATCCCTAATGTCATTTTGAGTGTAAATCTTGCAGGCGTGATGACTTTGATGATCAAATACAAGAATACGGACATGTTTTTCTTTGTTATCGCGTGTTTTTGATTGTTTTTATGGTTTTTACATAAAACCTCGAGTGTCATTTTTGTCCGTTATTGTTCTCGTAAATACATGAGAACGTGATTGAGCATACGTTTATCACTTTTTCAGGCTCAACAAGGTTATACAAAAAAGGAACCCCCCTGGAGTCCTCTTTAAGCTCTTTTCAGACTCTCTAAACATGAAAAGATCACCGAGCAACCTTGCTATTTTCACGCTCGATAAAGTATTTGAAGTAAGCGTCTGGTGAGCGATAATTTATCTCTTTTTCGGTCTCATTTAGACTATTTTACGAAAAAGGAACTGAGAGAGTTCTCTTTTAAGTGTTTTTTCAAACTCTATAATCTTGAAAAAACCTTTGAGTTTTCCATCTCTGGACTCGTTAAACAAACATTGACAGACCCGTGATGGGACCGAACCACTCCTTCTTAGGGTTCGTTAAACATACTCTGAGGGACTCGTCCGAAGGATGAGCTTACATCAACAAGCATATGTTATCCTCCTCAAGCTTGCGTAAAAATAAAGAGGTACTCGCCAGAAATGGTGGTGGAAAATTTGGGAAAGGGATATGTTTCATCTTCGTATTGATTGGAAGTAAGTGTCGCTCTTGAACATGACACCCCTTATTCATCATTTGAAGCCGGTTTGGGAAATCCATTTGTCTCTCATTAATTACAAGGTCATTCCCTGTGTCGTCTTTGAGTCAATGCTGCCAAATCATTGGTCGTGTTTTTCATATGTTCAAGAGAAGTCCATCTGAAACCTATATTGAGTCGGCCATCTGCAATTATCCATTCTCTCCATGTTGGCCTTCCCTGTGTCCAGTCCAATTCACATCATACTCTGTTTCACCTTTAAAATCTATTACTCATTTCGTGTCTTTGATGGGGGATACATCAAGGCCCTCATGTGACGAGTTTTGTTCCATCGAATTCAGCTCATTATCTAGAATCAAGACTTAGAAATTATTTGGTACCTTGGAGCTTGCATGCCTCAATGGCATGTTTTCTTGCTTTCGACAGTGGGTTTATATCATTGACCCCTGATCGAAAGATTCCATCGGATGTTCAACATCAACTCATTTATTCACACTCGATGTCGATGAATTCTCGATGCTAAGCAGTTCAAAACAGTGTGAATAAATGAAGAAGATGAATTCTCGATGAATTCTCGATGCTTCTAGAAGGGAATCTTCTAGAAGGATGAGATGGCATTCAAATGGTTATCCTAGTACTGGATTCCCTGATATTTTGGGATCATTCTTATCCAAGTAACTAATTCATTATCTCATATATATTGAGGGAATTCTCATGGAAAAGGTTAAGAAAGAATCATTGGATAATGATCCACATGGATATCGGTGGCCACCCACCTTTTCCAAATGGCTCAAAACGACTTTCTGGCAATTTTGACAATTTACTATTTTTAGCAGGTTTTAACTTCCGGGGCCATTTTGAGGGCCTAAATGAAGGTTTTTCGATATCGAGGTTCTCAATGATAGCTGAAGGAATAATTGATCCCCCAAAATGAATCTCCTCGACGATACCTTTCCAACGAACTATCACACACCTAAAACAGAGATCGTATGCAAAAGTTACAACCCCGAGAAGTTGATGTACTAACTTACCCAAACGGGGCCCACATGAATTTTGGCACTTCATCTCCTAGGGTTAGGTTTTTGGATGTCTAGGACTTTTGGCATTCTCGTCTATTGTAAAAAGGACTTCCAAGCCTCATTGTAATCATCTTCTCATGGATGCGAGTAGCATCCACATCTCTTCTCAGAGATAAGCTACCAGCGCCCAAGCTAGTTTATTTCCATTTTGTCTGTAAGCATATTTCAGTCATTTGTTATTAATGAAATGAAGTCTTATTTCCGCTACATCTCT
>SNQJ01S0090698.1:0-24717 GCA_010110895.2 Picea sitchensis
TTCTGCGATATACAAATTGACAGACGAAGCATACAACCAAGAACCAACTAAACTCCAAACATGCTTCAAGCAAGTTTCCACAAGGTTCCATAGAGCATGACACATCGACCTTTGCATCAAACAATTTGATATACAAAGAAAAGACGTCGCATCATTCATTTTCTGTTACATCTAGTATATGTTCCCAGTAGAAAATAACTGGGGCCATGGGATATATGGGGTTTGCTGCCATGCTTCCCATTATTCGACAGACCAATCTTATGCGCATACAATCTCAAGTACTCAAGTCCGACGAACATTCATCTGGATGTTGAAGAAATATTACAAAGACACATGAGATATTTTCGTTTTCTGCCAAAGTTTGATATGTATTTTTTTTTCCTTCTTCAGCCGATATGCAAAATTGCATTGTCCTCATTTAAGGTAAATTTGCTGTGTATCCGTAAGTCACGTATCATGTAGACACTGCTTGCCTTTTTCTATAGATATGTTTCATACGACAATTCTGCCAACCTAGGAAGCACATTTTGTAACAGAGGCTGCCTAACTGTACAATGCATGGTTGTGTTGCCTATGGTTCAGATGACAATATTGAGGCAATGTCCATATATATATGGACATTTTTCACTGCATCGCAGACAATCAATCGTATCATCACTTATTAAAGCAGAGACAGAAGCAGGAGAGTTGCATTTCACACATACAGATTCAAAGGGGGTGGAGTACGCATTCACTGCAACCAAAACACCTTCAACCTGGGAACGTGAGCATATGAATTAATACATTGAACAATATAATACAGAATTGCACCCCCCGCCCCCTTAAAAAAATAAAAATAAAATAAAACAAGCCGCATAAATTTGGTGAAGACTATTTGTATAAGCAAAGTGAGGATGATTTTGTGGATGTATACGCACAACAGTTGTAGAGCTAGCTAGTTTCTTCAGATCCTGTACTATATCTGCTCACAACTCTGTTACAAACGTTGCTCGGGTTGTGCGAAATATCCTTTCTCTAACATCCCTTTTCTTTGTTATATTTTTGAAGAGCATAAGTGGAAACTACCCTTTATGCAATTGTTGTTCCATTGACGAAAGCAAATTTGAATAGGTATCGAACAATTGCAGCGACAACATGGAACAATGAAATATTTGTGTAACTTGCCCGAGATATATGCACATGCGAAAGTAAAGGACAAAACTGGATATGGAAAGCGGTACCATTGCCTTGTCGTTTTCCAACTCTCCATCCTTTATATGAAGAATGTGTTGCGAGCCAAGTTTTATCGCCAGTGTGACAGCTGCACCAATGGTTCTGATTGGGTAAATATCACTGCTCTGTGCAAGTTGGATGATAGTCACGTCGGGGACAAAACAATATTATGAACAAACAACGATAATTTTTTCCACAATGCTTGTTTCATTGAGCGAAATAATCCGATCACAATCACAACGGTCATATACTGTTTTGGGCAATATATTAAAATTTGTAATGGATATCCCATTACCCGTCAATATCTTTTCTCGATGTTTCTATACAAGTTGTGTAGGAATAGTCAGTGTCACTGTTATCATGGCCTCCTTGTCTGTCATGTCAGCACACATAATGGATCTAGTTTTGTTTGCCTTGTCCAAGCAGGTGCTATAAACGACCATTATGTCCCCGACGAACACTTTTCCAGTTCGACGGTTGTTCAAGCCCTCTATTGATAGTACTTTGGGTGTTACAACTCTAGACACAGTGACA
Source organism: Picea sitchensis (assembly GCA_010110895.2). Taxonomy (NCBI): domain Eukaryota; kingdom Viridiplantae; phylum Streptophyta; class Pinopsida; order Pinales; family Pinaceae; genus Picea; species Picea sitchensis. Next base: position 1,747 of record SNQJ01S0090698.1, read on the forward strand.
ATTTTTGAACAGGAAAACTAAAGTGAATGGTAGTGTGCATTTTTTTTTTGTATTCTTCTTTCACTGGCATAAATCTACAAGTACACGCATAGCTTCGATGAACTATGGATCCAGAACCTACGCTATGTTCCGCGTCTTGCTTGTACTTGTTGATACTTCTTGAGAACTGCAAAGCATGTATTGCAGATGACATCAATATATTTACCATGCCATAGATGAATAAATAGCCAAGGATATTTGTTTGGTAAATATACTAAGAGCAGAGTGTATACATCTTTACCTTTGGCTTTGTTGGTCTGCTGATGTCTGGGATGACTGACTGCTCATGGCCATGTCACTAGTCCAACTTTTTCTTATGTAGTAGATGAACATCAACACTAAACAAGCATATGCATTGTATAGTGTCCATCAGAAGGACTAAACAAGCATATGAGTTTTTTGACTGGAAAAATGTGTAACAGTAAACAGGGCGTGAGGGCGGGGCACCATGACCAATCTATATATCGCGGACCCCCGGAAGCCAGGGGAGCAATCTTGAACCCGCCATCTTGGCACCCACAATCAACAAAGTGGGTAAGTATGGAATAAGGTAGAAGTGTGGCCATAGATGTGAAATCGTTAGTCCACCATCTGACGCACCAAACCATTTTCAGAAAGACTACTAAGAAGATCAATTATAAAACAAAAGGGATAATAGAAAATAGAAAAAGTAGAAATAGGGAGGACAGAAAGATCCATTGCTGCCAAGCCATCGTTTTCTAGTCTAACATTATATGCCCCCACCCGGTTTGTATATTTAATTTACCAACACAATTGGTATACTTTTTCGAAGATTGTACCACAGAACCCTCTGCTGTTGCACAGAACAATTCATCTCCCTGTCCAACCAACCTGTTTCTTCCAAGGTAGCAACGCCGAATATGCAATGGACATGAAGGCAAGTTAGTATGAACACAGACATGTAAAAGAAAGAGAAACATGTCTATTTATTCCAATGTAACAAAAAACATAATACAATTCACATGAGAATACACATGAATATATTATATTTGAAGGAAGAAAATAACAAAAAAAAAAGTGCAAAGCAGCAGAACAAGCAAAGCAAATATATAAATAGTAAATGAAAAAATGAACATTGGAATATGAAATAAGAGTACAGGTATCCACTTCTGTAATTCCTCGTCTACATTTCCGCCAAAGAGTCCATCGTCCTCTCCAACCATTCTCTTTGTTTAAATGTAGCAATGCAACGAAAATACAACATACATGAAGTAGGTTAGTATGCATGAAGACATGTAATGAAGATAAGTTATTATGTAGGAAGGTATGCAACATCTACATACAATAAAATAGGTGAACACATATATAGACAATAAATGAAATACAAAACAACGGAATATGAAATAACAGTACAAGCATGCACCTTTCTATCTCCTCTTCAACCGATGTAGTCAAGACTCCGTCATTTTCTCCAACTATTCCGTTTGTTTGAATGTGAGAACACACAAAATACAATGAACATGAATGGAAGTTGGTATGCAGTGTAAAAAAAATAATATGTACATACAATAAAAGAGACTCAACGAATAATCTAAAAGATAGGTAGAAACATGAACCTTTGTGCTTCTCCATCCATAGCTGTAAATATGTAATTTGTTTTTCCCTACCCAAAATATATTACAAGGCACAAAATATTACAAAATTGCATGGCCGTAGCTAAACGATTTATGGTTTTCTATGGCAAAGTATCCAAATATGCTTCCACCGATGGAAATACATGTTCTTTATCCTCTACATAGAGTGTTGTGCCCACGATACAAGATTTTGGTTTCTGTGGCAAACTACCCAGATATGCTTCTAGACATGGAAATATAATTTTGCAGAATCTTTGTTGTACATATCATATCTCAAGCACAAGACAAATTGTATCATGGGCATACTAGTCTGTGTAGAGGACAAAGAACATGTATTGTCATATGGGCACATTTCACCATACATGGTTTATAAATGCAACCTGCATATGTTTTATTTTAACAAAAAACAACGGATATTGCAATTTCAAATGTACTTCTCGAACTATTTTTCATGCAACTACTTTCTTTCATGTCAACACTGAAGCACCAACAAAATCTCACAGCAGAACATATATCGACCTTGCTAGACAAGACAAATAACACGACTGCGTGTCGACTCATGGGTGTAGGGGCCAAACACCGTAAAGTTCCCAAAAAACAATAATAATCCAAAAAATAAAAAATAAAAACAATTCCAACTACCGACGCATGACCCCAACCTTGCAAAGCCGAATCAAACAAAAGAAAACAGTAAGCACCAAACCAACGAGAAAGCACAAACATGCCCAACTGTAGCCGCAAGGCCCCAAAGCGTAAACCTGAGCCAAACAAACACAACCAACAACCGACAAACCAACGAACCAACGAACAAGCAACAACCACTGAACCAGTAAACAACATATGTATTTCCAACGATTACGAAATTGCAACCGAAGTACATAAGGAACCAAAAACATACAACGAGCATGCCAGTAGAAACAAACAAAAATTCTTACTTGCAAACTGCGAACACTGAACAACAAACAAGGAATAGAAAATGAAACTATGGCATGAAAACTTACTCTGAAACGATGAAAGGCAGAAGCGCAGGTCAAATTGTGAACCAAACAAGAACAACAAGCAACAACTGGCAAACCGACGAAGAATAAGCACTCACCGAACCAGTAAACAATGTATGTAGCTTCAACGATGATGAATTTGCATTGCAAGGCTAGGAGAAAGATGAAATATACAATGCCTATTCAACTAGCGGTTGACAACAACATTGTGCAAATCACTGCAACATTGTATGAAACATTTTGAGGAAAAATGTACTCCGAAAAGCGTATTTAGATAAACATTAAAGGATGTTAGGCTGTCTAAGGACCTTGCGGTATGCAAACATTTAAGCTATCAGGCCTATTGGAGGACCTCACGTCATGTAAACATTTAAGTTGTCAGGCCTATTCAAGCACCTCAAAAAAGTGTCAATACATTTTAATACAAATACATGCGGCAAGGACGTTATAAACTTTGGAATTGTCGATCACTATAAATCTTGGATATCTAAACATTTCAATATGATTAGTACAAATAAAAAAAACACCGTATATGATCTAAGACAATGCTAGCAGAAAAATACTAAGACACACATTCGAACTAATGCTAGCATTAATCCATCTTCAAGCAATGCATAAGAAAAATATATGATTCAAAAAGACTGTAGACGATGAAAAAGTTTGGATATGCTAACATATAAAACATTGAGAATAGAGAAGCCGACAATAAGACCTCCAATTTGTTATCCAATCAAATCACTACATATATAGTACTTTTTATTATATAAAATTCTATGTTTTTAGTTCCCTAGCTCCAACAATAGATATTATGCAAATATTTGTGGTCAAATGACAAACTAATATGAGGTCAACGAATTATCGATCGCTATAGTCCCTCTATGCCTATGATAGGGACTAATAAATACCTTTATATTTTAAGTATTTTTTCTAAATGAATAAAAAAAATAAAGATTATGGCATGAGATGGAATTTTGATGATAATGCTTCATGGTTATTGATTTTTATAATTTTGAGTATTTTTATATGAATAAAAGCAATAAAGATTATGGGATGATATAGAATTTTGATTAGAATGATATATGGTTATTATTTTTTGTAGTTTTTGGATATTTTTATTGAAGAATAATCATGATCATACATTTATTAATGTTTATAGTTTTGATTTTTTTTTTTATCAAATAATCATTATGATTGTAATTTTATTGATGTTTGTACTTCTGAATATCTTATTCAATTAATGGAAACAATGAAATTGTAGAGATGATTGCGAAATTTAAATTACAATGTTTTTAAGACAATGAAATTGTAGAGATGATTCGAGCAATTTTCATTTTTTTTTTCTCCATTAATGTTTCTAGTTTTGATTCTTTTATTAAATGAATGAGATTATTGAAAATTGTGAGGATGATTGATGAATTTTGATGATATGTTTTATGGCTATTAATGTGTATAGTTTTTCTTATTTCTACCAAATAATGGAAAATAATGAAAATTGTAGATATGATTGATGAAATTTTGATTATAGTGGGCCATGGTTGTCGATGTTTATAATTTTGATATTCTCGTGTAGAGAATAACAAGACTAACATTTATTATGTTTGTACTTTTGATTATGAGAGCATTGAAGATTGTGAGGATGATAGATCGTCAATGCTTATAATTTTGATTATTTTGAACGGAAACTAACAATTTTGGGGATGATCCATGGAATTTTGGTTATGTATGATATTTCATGGTTATTAATGTTTATCAATGCTTCAAGATTAATGTTTTTCTTAATGTTTATAATTATCATTATTTTATTATGAAAATTGTATTCATGATGATGAAATTATGATTATAATGTTTTATGATTTTTATTAATCTTATTAGAATAACAATGATTAAAGTTTTATTAAAGTTCAATTTTTTTATTAATCTTATCAAACAACAAATGAAGATTAGGATTGTAGGGATGATTTATAGAATTTGATTATAATGCTTCAAAGTTATAAGCATAATTATAGTTTTATTAATGCTTATATTTTTTTATCATTCTTATTATAGAATAATCATGATTATAGTTTAATTAGTGTTTACAATTTTCATTATTCTTACCATAAAATAACCATGATTATGATTTTTGGTTTATGTTTAAATGGGTTAATTAACTTTGTTTAATACTATTGCAAGTGAAGGAAATTTAGTACATGGGTTCGCTCTCACAATTGGGGTTGGTACAACTAAGGATGGGCATGAGTCTCTTGCCTAACAACAAAGTGCTCAAATCATCAAAATGGTGTCTTATGGTCCGTCATTGTCGGCTCTTATGGTCCATGATAACAGGGCTAATTATCATAAGTTGGATTGTGTTTGGGGCAATAATCAATTTCTAATCTAGCCACCTCTATATGTTGTGCTTGTTATCTCTATTATGAATGATGGTGCTTTGAACTACATTGTAAGCTGCATCGTTGTGTCAAAGTTTAGTTCATTATAATGTGCATTTTGTGTCAGGTTCATCTTTGCATAAAAAATGTGATCGAAGTACAATTAAACAAGTGATAAAAGAACTTATAAATTATCCAGTGTTATCAAAATATAGTTAATAATAAACATAAAATTTTAAAAGAAAGTCTAAAGTAGTAAATGTTTTCTTTTGTTAATAATAATTATTCTTGTAAGCTATGGAATAAATGTTGTTGGAGGTTCTATTGTAGTCATACAGTTTTACTGGTAATTTTTTTTTTTTTTGTTTGTTAATTTGTGCGGGACCTGTTGGCTACGCGATTAACCTGTGGCTTGAGAAACTGCGACTTAGGGGCATCTAAGCCGTCAAAATCACTCGGGGATCGCACCCGACCTGAGCCACACCAACCCTTAACATGGTTGGATTTTTTGTCCCTGCAGGTTTCGAACCGGTGACTTTAACATCACGGAGTGGCTTAACAACACACTCTGTCACCGACTGTCCTACACCTCGGGGACTTTACTGGTAAAATATTAAGTTGTATGTACACTATTATAAATATGAAAGGTAAGAATCACTATTTGGTGATTAAGCCAACATTTTTTCAAGGATTTTTTTTTTCTATCAAAATAAGATTGATACATATCATATTATACATTTCATGTATCTTGTTCATTCTAGGGTCAAATATTTAATATGTGACTTGTATTGGATCCCTAAGATTATGGAAATCATATGTAGGGTTTGACATGCCACGATTGGCCCCTAGTAGCTATTTATTAAATAAATGTTATCGAAACTAACAAGTGTCAAGCCTTGGAAAATTATCATTTTGACATATATTGGATGTTTTACATGGTTCATGGAGGGGAATGCTCATAGTTCCTCATTTAAAGGATCGTATAACCTGACAAAGTTCTATTCTTGCCCTTTTTCTATTTTATGTCAATGCAACCTTTCTTTGTAGGGAAGTAAGTTTCTTTGAAACTATGGGAGTCTTTGGCATTCTTGATTGCATTTCATTGGAAGGATTAAACCAAAGGACTAAATTGTTTACCTTTGAATGATCCATCATATTCCTTATTAGCTTCTCCCCATGGGGAAACCAAGCGGGGAGACCAAGAATGACATTTGTTTTCCCACCACAAGGTCAATATTATCATTGATCTCCTTGACGAGTAAAGAAAAGTCAATGTTGGATGTTGTAAGCTCAGAATTATCTCGACCCTTGATTGGTTCCAATCTGTGGTTATTAGTCACCAATTGCATTCCACCATGTTGGTTTGTATTACCTTCTCTTATTTTTCAAAAGAATTTGCCTTGATACACGAAACAACCATGTGCCAATACTGAAATTATAGTTAAAAAATAGAAATTAATATGGAGGAAATGCTCGACCATAGAATGGGAAGAGGGATAACCTTACCATCCAGCTAACGATTTGAGTAATCCAACACTTACGTCAAGTTGCACAATGCACATTTTGGTGCAATATTTTCCATAATGCAATTTCCTATATTTGAATAAATGTATAATCTAGTAGCAATAGACGTTGATGAATATCTCATCTCAAGACTTGGGGTAATAAAATTACATAGAGTGTTACCTAGGACCATGAAATATTTATAGATCCAATATTCAAGAGGTAGGTTTGCCATTCTTAACCAAATTGTGACATATGATCACAAATTTGTATGTAGGTTAAACCTTGGATGAAACAACTTCATAAAGAGGGTATCAGGCCCATATACCATAGCTCTTTGCCAATAAATAATGTTTTTTCCTTGAAGAAATATCACAAGATAAAAAACATTACTTTGGCATAAGGGTGGGTCCCTCATATATTCCTTAGAGAGAACCTTAGGATTTAAAGATCCAATATTGTAGGTATCTCAACTTTGGCTACAAGTCATTAAATCTATAGATTATCCCATGTTTCATTTCAAGAGATAATCTTCTCCCTTGTCGCATGTGTGATAGAAAGATAACAAACTTGTAGGTTAAAAAATGGGATAGATGGATCTCTTAAGAGAGAATTATTAGAAGTGACCATGTTTACTTGAATATCCCTTTCAATGGGGGGATTCAGTTTATCCGCCGGGGTCGTAAGGAGACAAGCCCAATGGCTGAGAAGATATAATTCTTTCTCTTATATATTTATATATATCAAATGCAGGTCCAGAGGGAGGGGAGGGAAATAAGAAGAATCAGGAAAGGGAGAAAGTTACACTCTGATTAGTTTCTGCCATTGAACTTTGCAGTTGGAGGCTTAATGTAATCCATTCATTCCCAATGAACTTTCTGTCCACATTGGCACCAACTCTACACAATCTAATCCTTGAACTTTCTGTCCACATTGGCACCAACTCTACACAACCTAATCCTGGTGTCGTTGCTCAATTTCTTTGCTGCAAAAGTGTAACCCACATATGAGTTGAAAGAGATATCACTAGAGTTGAAAGAGATATCAATTGGGTTTAGTTTAGATAGTTGGGAGGATAAATGTTATCAGGTTAGTTTAGATGGTTGGGAGGAGAAATGTTAATTTCCTATCCAATGATAACTTGTGTGAATTGGGATTAGTTTAAATGGTTGGGAAGATAAATGTTATCCTCCCGAATGACTTGTGTCAATTGGGTTTAGTTAGATGGTTGGGAGGAGAACTCTCTATTCAAATATATCCAAGACAAATCAATATATATATTTTCCATGTCCATATATGTTCCCTTCCATTTTTTTTCATTCATAAATGACATTTCCAATACCTTTAATATTAAAAGGACCAATATTATTACATTACCACATCTTCCACCCAAAGATTTAGTCAAACATATTCCATGTCCTCTCCTTGTTATCTCACAAATGAGATTTTCCCATGTAGAATATCATCTACTTATATGCTTTTTAGTGCACATATAGTTTCATCTTGTATTGTCTTCAATGTATGCACTGTTTCATTTCCATTTTTTTAAAAAGAATATGATTCTAACACTTTCAAGCCCATGTGTCCATATAGGGCTCTTTTGATGAGGTTCTTTTTCAAGGTTATTGGGACTTCTTTCTTTGCTTCAATAAAGTAAGTTTGGGATCTTAAAAATGAAAGATTTATGAATGACTTTGGGATTTATAATAATTAAATGGTAATTTACATATATGATATTTGATATTGATGATAAGATAAATTATCACATTCTAAACATAAAAAAATGATATTATATTTAAATTAAATTAAATAAGACTATAAAGATTATATGGAGGATTGATGGTATTATTTCGTAATTATTTATGTTTATAGTTTCGAGTGTTCTTTTAAAATAAATGAAAACAATAAAGGTGATAGAGATGACCAATGAAATTTTGATTATAATGTTATATGGATGTTTTTAATTTTGATTTTATTTATTATGGATTTGATTAGTTTTATCAAACTAAACAAAACATGAAATATTGATGGAATTATGAATATAATGTTTTATGTTATTAATTTCATAGTTTTGAATGGTTTTATCATAACAATTGTTAATTTAATGAAGAATGATTTTAGTTTTATTAATGTGTATACTTTTGATCTTAATGAATATAAATGTTTATAGTTTTGAGTGTTCTTATAAGATAAAAAAATAAGTTCTCATTAGGTCTCAGTATATAGTGAGCTTGTTTTCCGGTTCACTTCAGTTCATTCCATTCATTAGGTCAGTTAAGCCCATTCTATTCATTAGTTTGCAACCAAACCAAGAGAGATTTATCACTGTGTCCATTCCATTCATTAGTTCAGTTAAGTCCATTCTATTCATTAGTTTGCAACCAAACCAAGAGAGATTTCTCAGTGGAGTGGGCCACGCAAGTTCGAGATGGAAAAGCACATTCCATTAGATGTTCAATGATGGCGTTTCTGATCTCATTCGTATTTGGATGGAGTTCGTACAATATGGAGTGACACCACATACACATCTTAAGGCCCCCAAGGGAGAAGGTAAATAATGAAGATTTTGATTTTATGAAATGAATGATTTATTATTATTATTTTATTATTATCATACTAAATGAAGGATGAAATTTTTATTATAGTGTTTCATGGTTATAGAGTTTTATAGTTTTAACCAATTGAAGAATAACCATGATTATAGTTTTATTAATATTTATAGCTTTGATTATTTTTATTAAACCTAAACCAACATTATAGTTTTACTAATATTTAAAGTTTTGATTATTGAATAGTTGAAATTTGATTTTAATGTTTGGTGTTTATTAATTTTCATAATTTTATTTGTAATTGTTAGTATTAATGTTTATAGTTTTGATTATTTTTATTAAACTAATGAAAATTATTTTTGATTTATCAATTGAAATTTGATTAAAATGCTTAGTGAATATCAATTTTCATAATTTTGACTAATTTTACTATGAAATAAGTACCTTTATAATTTTGAATAATTTTATTAAATGAATAAAAAAAATAAAGTTTATGGGATGAGATATAATTTTGATGATAATGTTTCATGGTTATTGTTTTTTATAATTTTGAGTATCTCTATATGAATAAAAGAAATAAAGATTATGGGATGATATAGAATTTTAATTAGAGTGATTTATGGTTATTAATTTTTGTTGTTTTTGGATATTTTTATTGAAAAGTAATCTTGATCATAAATTTATTAATGTTTATAGTTTTGATTTTTTTTATCAAATAATCATTATGATTGTAAAATTATTGATGTTTGTACTTCTGAATATCTTATCAAATTAATGGAAACAATGAGATTGTAGAGATGATTGTAAAATTTAGATTATAATGTTTTTAAGACAATGAAATTGTAGAGATGATTGATGTAATTTTCATTTTTTTTTCTTAATGTTTCTAATTTTGATTCTTTTATTAAATGAATGAGATTATTGAAAATTCTGAGGATGATTGATGAATTTTGATGATATGCTTTATGGCTATTAATGTGTATAGTTTTTATTATTTCTACCAAATAATGGAAAATAATGAAAATTGTAGAGATGATTGATGTAATTTTGATTATAGTGGGTCATGGTTATCGGTGTTTATAATTTTGATATTCTCGTGTAGAGAATAACAAGACTAAAATTTATTATGTTGATACTTTTGATTATGAGAGCATTGAATATTGCGAGGATGATAGATTATCAATGCTTATAATTTTGATTATTATGAATGGAAACTAACGATTTTGGGGATTATCCATGGAATTTTGGTTATGATGTTTCATGGTTATTATGTTTATCAATCCTTCAAGATTAATGTTTTTCTTAATGTTTATAATTCTCATTATTTTATTAAATAAATGAAAATAATGAATATTATGATTTTTGGTTTATGTTTAAGTGGGTTAATTAACTTTCTTTAATACTATTGGGAGTGAAGGAAATTTAGTACATGGGTTCGCTCCCACAATTGGGGTTGGTACACCTAAAGATGGACATGAGTCTTTGGCCTAACAACAAAGTGCTCAAATCATTAAAATGGTGTCTTATGGTCTGTCATTGTCAACTCTTATGGTCCATGATAACATGGCTAATTATCATAAGTTGGATTGTGTTTGGGGCAATAATCAATTTCTAATCTAGCCACCTCTAGATGTTGTGCCTATTATCTCTATTATGAATGATGATGCTTTGAACTACATTGTAAGCTGCATCATTGTGTCAAATTTTAGTTCATTATAATGTGCATTTTGTGTCAAGTTCATCTTTGCATAATAAATGTGATCGAAGTACAATTAAACAAGTGATAAAATAACTTATAAAGTGAATTGACCATGCTTACTTGAATATCCCTTTCAATAGGGGGATTCAACTTATAAGTGAATTGACCATGTTTACTTGAATATCCCTTTCAATGGGGGGATTCAACTTATCCCCGGGGGACGTAAGGAGACAACCCCAATGGCTCAAAGAATATATAATTCTTTCTCTTATACATTATATCAAATGCAGCTCCAGAGGGAGGGGAGGGAAATCAGAAGAACCGAGAAAAGGAGAAGGTCACACCCATAGGAATCTCCTGTATTGAATTGATTGGAAATTTTCTTCCTAGCCAGTAAGGAAAAGGCTAGATGAAAGAAGAGGATGTACAACCAGGCTCGACCATCGAAAGAGGAATTTCTCGTGTGACTAAATAGATTACTTAAGGAAATAAATGCTCCAGAAGAAGAGTGAAGTTGGTCAAATGTAGCGAGTCCTTCACACAAAAATAGTAGATGAAGTTGTCCCTATATTTTGACACCCACTACCTTCTTGTGTTGGAATTTGTGCCATACATAGGCCTATTAATGCCCTCACACCCTATTCATGAATAAAATAATAAGGATGTAGAGATAAAATAAGTACATGTATAGAGGGGTAGAGGTAGAGAAATGTGAATTATGAGATCTATTTGAGTTACACTGTAGAAACATTTCAATTTCAATTTATCAAACACATTATGTATGATGTTAGTGAACATAAAAATTGCTCCAAGAAACTATGTCTTGACATAATATTTATAAAGTTTCAATATCTATCGAAGAGTTGATCCAAATGTATTTCTTTACTTCGAGCATTCATATTCTTAATGATGAGCCAAATGTTGTCCATTTTTGTTAACACTTGCATGAAGTGCATCATTTTCTTATAATTTAAATTTGAATTCATGTGTTATGAATTTGAAAGTCCAACTGTTTAAAATGCATCATGTTTGGAACATTTTTTATTTCGACTTTGTAAAAACTGATATATTTCTTGTATATTTCAAAATTAAAATAAAAGTTTGTAACATACATTTGGTTTTATATGCATAATTGGAATGGCATAAGAGACTACATATGATTTAAGACAAGAAGGATTCTTCCTTTTTGTGGTCAAACTAGACTTATCAAAACCCTATGATTCTGTATTTGAACATATCTAAAATCAATTTTAACTCATGTAGGTATTATAAATAAGTAAAATGAATATAAGTGTGTTTCTCCTCTATTAATTTGTCATTTTTAGTCAATGGGGTTTCATCAAATGTTTTCAAGCCTTTTGTATGTTTGTGTTAAGGTTGCACTTTATCTTTACTTCATCTTATTTGGGTAGTAGTAGGTTAAAATATATTCATTTTACAACAAAAGCATTAAGGACATATATAATGGGTGAAGATAGTCGACAACATAGTGATCTCCCACATGTTTTTTTGATGTATTTCATTTTGGGAATGGTTCAGTGCAAGGGAAAAGGAGCTTAGAAAAGTATTAAAATTATTTTCTTTGCAACCAACATGGAAATTAACTTGAGCAAATCTAGAATTAGCTATAATCTAGTGAATAAGAGCTAGGTTGTCATCACTAATAAGTTTTGAAGTATAATGTTAGTGTGCCTTGGACTCCAACCACAATCATTGGGGTTTTGAATTGAATCCAAGTGATTATCAACTAAGGTGTTGGGATTGGTGGTTCTTTAAAACCTACAAAAAATTCTCTCTATCGTTTTAGAGATGGTTATCATTGAGGGGCATGATGACGTTGATTAAGAGACTATTGCAAACCACTCCATTTTGTTGAATTCCCATTGCTTTCATATCTACGTGAATGATATCCAAGATCAAGAAAATAATCTTCAAGTTCTTGAGCACTCTGAACATATCCTTAGCAAGGATACCCCTTGTGAATAGGAAATGTATGCACAAGTCGAAATTTCAAGGGTGAAGTGGCATACACGATTGATCCAACTTTACCAAAAAACTAGTTGCAAAGAGAATATTGAGGCTATTCAAGACTTGCGTTTTATGAGAGGAATTCTCTCTCTCTCACACAAATTGGATCTTATAAACTAGATAAGAAACTAGAGGAAAATTTTGATAGGAGGATTGATGTTATAGGAGGTGAAGGTTCAATCTTTTAATGTGGTAGGGAATGATTAAGTTAGATGATAAGTGATAAGTCAGTGAGATTTTTTGTAGATCCATGGATAAGTGCAGACATTGACTTCAAGTTGTCCCATGAGCTGTGGGATTGTTATAGGGTAGCATCCAATAATCATTGGAATTCAGGCCGGATAACAAAGGCAAAACTTGGGTTGACATAAGAACATGGGTTGGTTATATTTGTTAGATACCTAATCCTTGGGATTATGGTATATTGTAAATATTAATTTAGGAGAAATATGAAGAGTCATAGGTGAGTAGGAAGAGTCATTCAGACCTCTTGGAAGATGAAACCAAAGGTCACTTCTTATTGTATTTATGTATGGATTAATTTAATGAAATGCAATTCAATCTATAGAGTTACACAATGCCTATCCTGCCAGTGGTATTAAAGCACTGGTTGTATTTTTATAACCCCATGATTTATCCAGAGGAGCAATGCCCTAAGACATAAGGGCCTTTCTCTAGATTTGGCGTCCGTGTCTTGATAATCCTTTGGTAATTCCAAAGTATTACACAACCCATGTTGCCCATCATCTATGAAATACCTGACCACTACATGGCTGTGTTCATTGGAGTTTAACCTCTTGTCTTTCATAATCTTTGTAATAAAGTATGTGAATGTGAATGTTTTCCTTGGAGTTTGTATTTTTAGTTACAGGCATTGCCATTGCACTATGTATGGAAGGAATTGTGGTCTAGCCATTCAGTCGTGTCGTTGCAGAGACGAGAGTGTTATGATGCCCTAGAAAGACTAATAACATAGATGAAATCCAAAGCATTACTCAGGAAAGAGGAGCTTCAACTTTTAGTTGAGGAAGAACAGAGCTAACCAAACACTCTGATATGAGGGCCTTTTCCCACATTGGAATTTTCTATCTCAAACTACTGATAGAGAGAAGCCTCATTTCCAATATTGTGAATATGGGATGATATGTGAGATGTGGAACATTATGGTAGACTTCTAGTCTGATTTCATTTGTGACTTGGAGATGAAGAACATTCTAGTTGACCTCCAACCTGATTTCATTTGTGACCTGGAGACTTGTGACCCAATTTCATTTGTGACGTGGAGAGCAAGAGCATTGTGGTGTATGTAGATTTGGCACTGCATATCTAGTTCATAGATATTTCCTCTCGATTTTGTTGGACGTTCACTCTTCATTGATTACTTTATTGCATAAATTATTGTTATTGCAGTGAATTTAGATATGAAAATGCATTCTCTTGTGTCGATTGTTAGGGTGGTGTTCAGTGGGAAAGGGAATTATCCAGAATGTCCAAGAGAGATTGAGCATACTTTGATCTTCAATGATATTTTGAAAGGAATTTGTGATGGAGATATTGCACCTACCAAACCTACAACAAATAAATAGATTTCTATATAGACGAATGAAGATAAGAAATCACATGATTTGATCGTTGCTTCTATAAATGAAGAGGTGAGTTGTCACATCAAATCTATCAAAATTCTTGCAATGATTTGAAAAATTTGAAAGATTTGTATGATTCACTTTTACAATTGGAGCTAATTCAACTATAGATAAATCTTTTCAACCTAGAGTTGAAGGATAATGATCACATGGCTTTAGCATATGAAATTAAAGCCAACATGGCTGACATTGATGTTGTTGGTATGAATAATGACATTGTTCTCATGAAGTTCATCAAGGCCCTTAACCCCACATATTATCATTGTCTTGAATCACTTCAATCTAGTGGCTAATTGAAGTCCATCAATTTTGATTATTTGGTGAAGGAAATTGCAGAACGTGAGAAGGATTTTGTGAAGAAGATAATTCATCCCATTGGAGAGATTGTGTGCCTTACTAAAAAATGGAAGAATCAATCTCATGATTATTCTAGAGGAGAAGGTAGTAAGAGAGGACACAAAAAAAAGAATTTCAGAGGTAAGCAGGGTAAGCACAATCCATGTGAGAGATTGATCTTCATTGTGTTTGATGTGGCAAGAATGGACATGAATTAATGACATGTAGGATCCCATGGGAGAAGATCAAAGAAAGGTAGGAACAAAAGGAAGAAAAAATATACTTTGCAGATAGATCCAGTCTCAAACCTATAGGAATTGGCACCATCATGCTCAAATTGCTTGGATTCTCGGACTTTCTTATGCATTTTATTCCCTATATGCCTTGTTGTCTCTTGTGCACATTCGATAGCAAGGCCATACTATTCACATGTTTTATGGACAAGATGAAATAAGGTATTTCGACAACATGGTCGTCATGACATGATGGGAGGATGATAGATTGTTTAAGTTGAAAGGGACATCTACATGGACACAAAATTCTGCATACCTTTGTAACCATGATGAAGGTAATTTGTCTTTTAGTCTCTCATAGCATGCTAGATTTGGGCACATCAATTATGATAATATTCATATGTTGAAGAAAAATGGCGTTTCTGGGTTTCTTACCATTCAAGGGATTTTAAAGCAATGTGATGTTTGTATTCTTGGTAAAAATGACAAGCAACCTTTTCATGATTCCACTTTGAGAGGATGTAGAAAAGCTAGAGTTGATACACTCTGATTTGTGTGGCCCCGTGATTATTCCATCTATTTTTGGTAATAACTATATCATGACTTTTTTTTATGACTACACTAGGATGTGTTGGGTTTATTTGTTGAAACATAAATACCAAGCATTTAAAATATTTAAAAATTTTCATTTATGTATTGAAAATGAAGCACAATGTCATATTGGAACTCTTCATATTGATAATGAATTGGAATATACCTCTAATGAGTTTTCATACAATCTTCGTCAACATGGGATCAAGCATCAAACTGTTTTTCCATACAATCCTTAGCAGAATGGTGTAGCGGAAAGAATGAACGTGACACTCTTGAATATGGTATGTTCAATGTCGTTTTTCAAGAATGCGAAGTTAATGTTTTGGGATGATGCAATTATGTGTCCATTATATGCAGGAAATATAAGTCCATTTACTACTCTTAAGAACAATCTCCTTATGAAATGTGGTGTGGCCACATTCCTTCAGTGAAACACTCAAGGTATTTGGTTACACCTATTATGCGTTAAATTCCCAAGGAGAAAAGAAACAATCTAGGTTCTAGGAGGCAAAAGTGAAGTTCATTCTCTCTAGAGATGTGATTTTTCCTTAATCCACCAAGAATGACAAAATTATTGAAGGACGACTTGATCATCTTGATAGATTCACCCATGTAAAGACATATGATGAGTTTGATGATGAAATTCCACATCTTTAAGGGGAGGATCACTTTCTTGGATCAATCTATGGTATCTCCTTTTGAAGTGCCATCTCCCCCTCATGTAGAAGATCCAACCACTTTCCTTCTGAAGTGTCATCTCCCCATCATGTAGAAGATCTAGCCACTTCATCAGAATAGGAAGTTCAATTGGATAATGTGATTGAGATGATTAAAAGACTGAACCTCAATGGAAATGAAACACTATCTAATGTTGGCATGTTTACATGAAGAATGTGCTTGTCATTGATGGAAAAAAAAACAACGAACCAAACCTCAAGAGCATAGATGACGAGAAATCTCAGAAGAGACAACGGTTTCCATAAGTGGAGACGAGATCCAAGAAATGGACTCGCAGGTGGAGCAAAGGTTGAGACCCGTGAACACTTAGAAAATATTCTTAGTCAGAGAGATCATAAGCTTAGGAGGAAGAGTGACAGTGTCCGTTGGATCACTGATCCAAAGGACCAACAACCGTCAGATTGAATTAATGGAAGGATATGATAAGCGAGGCAAAACGATCGAGAATTCGATCATCCAAATTTTCGTCAGCTATCGGATTCATTTAAGTGGAAGGACAGGATAAGAAAGAGTTGTTGATATAAGATATTTATCAATGAACAACATTTGTTTTAGGTCTAAAGATGTGAGGAGGTTATGCTCCAGAGAAATCACTTCAAGAGTTTCAGTTTGATATTTGAAATCTCCGAAGTCCGAAGAGCCGAAGATCCAGAGTAAACGTAAGTTGTCAGATCATTTTAAAGTGAAAGGACAAGATAAGCTAGAAAAGTAGCATCACAGAAAGATAGAGCCATCAATATAAGAACATGATCGACGAACGACATTTAGTTAAGGTCTAAAAGTTGCGAGGAGATTACTGTTCGAGGATTCTCACTTTGGAAGAATTGGCGACTTGAAAAGTTGAAATACCCGAAGTCTTGAAGGTCGAAGTCCCAAAGTAAATGAGGATCCATGTCAGCAAGGACACGTGGTGCAATCAGACAATGACAAGTGTCAATTTGATTTGGCATTTCAGGTACATGCAAATCACAAATCCGAGTGACACGTGGCAACTACTAGGCTCATGACACGTGATCAAGTGATGTAAGTAAGTGGCATCAGTCCGAGAGTTTTACTTCGAGAGATTTACCACCATCACTTGCCCAAAGTTCTAATGTCCCAAAGTGGTTTGGGGTCGTCCATTGTCGAGGAGGACATGTGGCGTGAGATCCACAACTTCAGAAGTTTGTGGATGGGGAGAACATGAAAATCGCCGAAGATAAATCTCGACTGTTGATCATCAAGGGGAGTACATGTCAGCTGATATGAGATTTCAGAGAAATCTCACTTCAAGGATTTCCAGTTGAGACTTGAGAATCCCGAAGTCCGGAGATGCGAAAGGATCGTGATCGTTGATCCGAAAGGGACACGCGTCAGTGGATTGTCAGCTCCAGGAAAAAGAAAAGGAAGGTTGAAAGGTTCGAAAGTTGATATTTTTGAACCCCGAATACGCAAAAGGATCGTGACCGTTTATCCGAAAGGGACATGCGTCAGTGGATTGTCAGCTCCGAGAAAAAGCAAAGGAAGGTTGAAATGTTGGAAAGTTGAGATATCTGAACCTCGAATACCCGAATGGATTATGACTATTGATTTGAGAAGACCATGCATCGTTAGATCGTGGAATCTGGGTGAAATGCTCCGAGAGAAAGCGAAGTTTGAGAATCGAGACTCTTGAAGCCTGAAAGGCGAAATCGATATCATCTGTTGGTTTGGAGGGCCACATGTGACTTGGTCGTTGAGACTAAGGATCACGCGTGGACATAGGAAAGAAGGTAGGAAAATACAATAGACCAGAGCCATTGATTGAGGGAATCTGTTAGAGACCGCGAGATCGACGATCACGCTTGATTGTGGGATCAAAAGTTGCTCAGAAGTAATTTTTTGAGGGCGGGCCGCAATTGAAACCACAGTATCAGAGAAGGGGTACATGGAAGCTGGAGGTAGATTGCGGGGAGAAAAGTGGTTAATCCCAAACCACTGTTGGACGCACCCGCAATTTTTTGCTTATGCAAGGATGTAGCCCGAGGTCACATGTGATAGGGGGATATCGAGAAGGGAGCTCGCTCCTACAATCACGTGGTCATGTGAAGTTAATCGTCCAAGGTCAGATCCAAAAAGAGGGAGCTAGTGCTCGCTAGACCAAGAATGTGAAGCACCTTTTGAATAGGCGTATGGTCACTACCAGAGGTCACATGAAGGAAGGGAATTAGAAGCCAAAGAAGCCAAAAAACGACTGGCTGTAACTGCTAGAGAAGACGAAGAATTTTGACTAACAAAGAAGCAAAAGATTCTGAGGATAACTGCCAGAGAAGATGAAGAGTTCGCATGATGATCAGGTAGACGACTCGACGTGTGAAAGACATGCAAAATAGAGAAGAGACGAAGTGTCTCTCAGAGAGTGATGCATGTGGGTAGCACGAGACACAATGCATAATCTGAAGGGGAGATATGTGGCGCAGTGAAGATGATGCAGAGGCAACACATAGCATAAAAGGTAGTAGAGAAGCTAAACATGATGCAGTGTTGAGCACATGAGGAAAAAGAGTAGAGCATAGAAGCTGAATGATGAAGAAGCAAAACAGAGTATAGAAGCTGAAGAAGGCAGAGGAGACATGGATCTATAACAGACGATATCAGAGACAGAGCAAGTAAGTAAAGTTTTGTAAGATTCATTTAGGGTGGTAGGATGGTGCTAGGGAGGATTTCAATCCTCTAAATTCTAGTTGGTGCTAGAAGATATTCGGGGAGTTGGTGCTTCCATCTAGTGGGTGCTAGAGAAACCTGGGAGTTGGTGTTAAAAAATCTGAGAGTTGGTTCTCTCTGCAAGTTATAACTTGCTATTAGAGGTTGTAGCCTCATATTTGAGTTGGAGCTCAAAGACTGTGATGTACATGAAAGTTGGAGCTTGATTGACATCCTAAGAAGAAGAGGTTTTCACCCTTTATGGGTTTCCTCAGGAAAATAAGTGTCTCTGTGTATTCTGTGTGATTGATCATTGTATATCTATACATGTTAAGTTATCAACAACACATTAAATAATAATCTAGAAATAATAAAAAAAAAGGAAAAGTTTCAAGCTTATATATATATATATATATATAAAATTGATTCACCCCCCCCTCTTAGTTATATTTCCAACAGTTGGTATCAGAGCCGGTGCCTATGATCAAAGGTAGATCCATAAACTTGAACATGACTAGTCATGATGGAAGTTCAACTAATGGACCCCCTCTGTTTTATGGAACAAACTTTTCCTTCTGGAAAATAAGATTGAGAACACATTTAATGTCTTTGGGTGCTGATGTTTGGGATGTCGTTGAAATGGGATATGTGAAGCCTCTAGTCTTGGCCTCAAAAGATGATAAGCTAGGGTTTATATTTAATGCAAAAGTAATAAATTCCATCCTCAGTCGACTTGCTGAAGTCGAGTTTGTCAAAGTCATGCACCGTGATTCAACAAAAGTTATGTGGGACAAGTTGATAAGTAGTTATGAAGGTAATGAAAAGGTGAAAGACGCAAAACTTCAGACCCATAGATTGAAATTTGAGAAATTAAAGATAGATGAAGACAAAACTATCAGTAAGTACTTCTTACATATAGAATAACTTGTCAACACTATGAAAGGCCTAGATTAAACGATAGATGAATCTTTTCTAGTCCAGAAAATATTAAGATCTCTTCCTGATAGATTTAACTCAAAGGTCTCTGCTATAGAGGAAATAGATGATCTCAAAACGTTGACACTAGATCAACTTCTTGGAACCTTAACTGCTTCTGAAATGAGAATCACCAAAGGTAAATCCACTACAAGGGAGGCATCTTTTAAAGTAGATAAAAACACAGACTCCGATATAGATGAGATTGAAGCAAATTTTGTGAGAAGACTGAAGAAAGGATCAAACAAATACAAAGGTAAACTACCCTTCAGATGTTTCAACTATGGTAAGATAGGTCATTTTTCATCTAAGTGTCCTCACAAAAGAAAGGATCAGACATATGACGATGAAGAGAAGCACAAACACAAGAAGGTCTATAAAGAGAATAATTTTAAGAAGAAAAGCCTTTGTGTAAACAATGATGATGATCCCTTAGATGATGAAAGCATTGACTCTTCTATTGAAGATAAAATAAATGATATCATGCTAATAGATTTAGCTGATATAAACACTGAAGATACAGAAAGTGAGTTCGCTGATTGTGAAGTAGTAGTAGATCTTGAAGGATAACTTGTCAGTGCCATGGAAGAGTTTGATAGACTCAGAGAAAAGAAAAGAAAACAAAAAAAATTATTGCTCAGGTATGATAAAACATGCGATGAACCATCTGAAGAAATTACTCTGTTGAAGGTTAAGCTAGAAGAAGATAAGAAGATTGAAGACATCCTCAAACAACAATTAAAGGAAGGAAAAACAAACGGTGAAAAATTGGAAGCTAAAGTAGTGACTGTCAGAAAAGATATAGAGAAATTTCAGGCCTTATATCATCAGAATTTAACAAGTATTAAAGCCTCAGAAGGGTTAGCCTCCATTCTGAATCAACAAAGAAATTAAAAGTTGAAAACTGGTTTGGTTTATGAAGAGGGATGAAGTAGTGGTCAACCAAGCAACAAGGAATCCACCAAGTTTGTCAAATATACAACCATTGACAATAAAAAAACCTTCAGAAACAAAGGAAGAGAATCAACCACCAAGGAGGAGTGAAGGAAAATCTACCAGAACTAAATCTGTAGAACAAAGAAATAATACACCCTTTGCTCAAGGAAATCATCAACATGGAAGAAATCGACCTGCTCAAAGAAGACAACCATTTTCCAGGTACAAAGATTTTTTCTATGGATATTGTTTTTACTGCTCTAACTTTGGCCACAAAGCTGTAAATTGTTCTTTAAGATTTAGACATGAGCAATCAAGACAACCAAGGAATAAATATCTGCCACAAAAAATAATGAGACATCCAAGTAACAAACAACCACATGCTGAAAATTATGTGATGTCTGGGAAAAGGATGCAGATTACACATAACAATCATTATGATCCTTTATGCAATGAACCATAATGTTTCATCTTCCATAATTATGGACATACAGATGCAGTCTGACGCTTAAAAAACTATAAGCCAAATTCAAATCACAGAGCTGAAAACATCAAGTTTTGGAAGAAGAATGAAGATAACAAGTGTGGATTAGTGTTGTTAGTTCAAAAACAAAAATACACATGGTATATTGACAACGGATGCTCCAGTCATATGGAAGGTGAAAAAAGTAAGTTCCTATTACTCAAAGAAAATAAATCATGGAGTGTGACCTTTGGAAATGTTGCTCCAGGAAATATCATAGGTAAAGGTCTAGTAATATTAAGTAATGGAAGAAGCAAAGCTCAAGATGTATTATTTGTTGATGGTTTAAATCATAATCTTCTTAGTGTCAGTAAGATATGTGACAGAGGATGTGAAGTCACTTTTACTACCAATAATTGTAAAATAAAGACAGTAAACACAAGAGAGCTGATTACAAAAGGGGTTAGAACTGAGAACAATGTACATGTTCTGAAGGAAGATAAGGAGAAATATCATTTAATCAAACTTGATGAAAGTTGGTTATGGCATAGAAGGCTTGGACACCTGAATTTTGATCATATTGTCAAACTGAATAATGAAGGCACTATGAAAGATCTTGCAAGAATATCTAAGCCTAATAACTCTGTTTGTGAATCCTGTCAAATGGGGAAGATGACTTGTGCTCAATTAAAATTGAAGAGTTTCACATCTTCAGAGAAACGACTTCAAAATTTTCATATGGATCTATGTGGACCATCGCGAAAGGAAGGAATTGGAGGAGAACATTACTTTATGCTAGTCATTGATGACTTCTCCATACTTACGTGGGTTTCCTTTCTGAGAGAAAAATCTGATGCGTTTGAGAAGTTCAAAAAGTTTAAGGCGTTAGCTGAAAATCAGACATGAAGGAATTTAAAGGAAATTCGCTCGGACAGGGGAGGATAATTTTTGTCAAGAGATTTCAAAGAATTCTATGACAAACATGAAATTAAAAGAGAATATACTATCCTAGGTACTCCTCAACAAAATTGAGTTGTAGAATGCCAAAATAGATCAGTTTAGCAGATGGCAAGGGCTATGATGAGTGAAAGGGACATCTCACAAACCTTCTGGGTGGAGGCTGTTCACATGACTGCTCATATTCTAAACAAAGTGCATCTAAGGCTGAACAGTGATAAAACTCCATATGAGTTGTGGTTTGGTTGACCCACGTCAATCAAGCACTTCAAAGTATTTGGAAGTAAATGCTACATCAAGAATAATGATGACCATCTAGAAAAATTTGATAGTAGAGATGATGAAGGTATCTTCTTAGGATATGAAATGAATAGTAAAGGATACAAATGCTTTAACAAAAGAATGCATAAATTAGTAGACTGTATTGATGTTCAAATTGATGAAGAAGTTCCTGTAAAAGATCAACAAAGAATAAGCACTAAGCTAGATGAAAAAGATGATGAGAATAATGAAGATAAAGAACAACAAATCTCAGAGTCATAAGAAGATGATGAATCAGGTGGAGAAGATACACCCAGGAAAGAAGAGTCAAGACAACAATCAACATCAAATCCTTCCTCCATAATTACTCAAAAGAATCATCCTGAAAGTCAGA
>SNQJ01S0090698.1:24727-52620 GCA_010110895.2 Picea sitchensis
AACAATCAACATCAAATCCTTCCTCCATAATTACTCAAAAGAATCATCCTGAAAGTCAGATAATTGGTGAGAAAGACAAAGGTGTACAAACTAGGAGAAGGATAATCAAAGACACCGAGCAATCACATATAGCCTTCATATCCATGGTGGAACCTAAGAACTTTAATGAAGCCAATAAATATGTAAATTGGTTAGAATCAATGAATGAGGAACTAGACCAGATTGAAAAGAATGACACTTGGGAACTCGTTCCTAGGCCAACAAATAAAAACGTGATAGGATCCAAATGGGTCTACAAAAACAAGATGAATGAGCAAGGAAATATTGTAAGAAATAAGGCTAGATTGGTTTTCAAAGGATATGCTCAAATAGAAGGACTGGATTTTGATGAAACATTTATGCCCATAGCAAGATTAGAAGCTATTATAATGTTTCTTGCCTATGCGTGTCATAAACAGTTTAAATTATATCAAATGGATGTCAAGTCAACTTTTCTAAATGGAGATCTAAAAGAATAAGTCTATATGGAACAACCAGAGGGTTTCCAACTGTCAGATAACCCCGAATTTGTCTGCAAGATGAAGAAAGCCTTATATGGGTTGAAACAAGCTCCTCGTGCCTGGTATTACAGATTGGATAACTATCTTCAAGACAAAGGGTTAAAGAGAGGAACAATTGACATCAATCTATATATCAAAACATAGGGTAATGATTTTCTTATTGTGTTGGTATATGTAGATGACATCATCTTCAGAAGCAATAATGCTTCATTGGTATAATGGTTTTCTTCTGCCATGCAGTCTGAATTTGAAATGTCTATGATAGGGGAACTACCATTTTTTCTTGGTATGCAAATTACTGAGAGGTCTGAAGGAATATTTCTTTCTCAGGAAAAATATTTAAGAGAAATGTTGAAAAGGTTTCAAATGGAAGATTCTACACCTATGAGCACACCTATGGTCACTGGATGCAAGTTAAGAAAGGATGATGACTCACCTGATGTTGATGAGAGTTCATATAGGTCTATGATAAGCATCCTATTGTACATCACAACGTCCCGTCCAGGCATAATACATGCTATTGGAATGGTAGTAAGGTATCAGGCTGCACCTAAACAGAGTCATCTATTAGTTGTCAAAAGAATATTCAGATACTTGAAAGGAACAATGAACTATGGCCTATGGTATCCTAGGAATCCAAATTTTCAACTATCATTCTATTCAGATGCTGATTGGGCTAACTGTGTGGATGAAAGGAAAAGAACGAGTGGAGGTGCATTCTTCTTAGGAGATTCTCTGGTAGCATGGTTGAGCAAGAAGCAAGGTTCCATTTACTTATCGACTACAAAAGCTAAATACATTGCAACTACCACTTGCTGTACCCAATTATTATGGACGATTCAAACACTTGCAAACTTGGAGGTAAAATATACTACACCGATCCCAATTCATTGTGATAATACTAGTGTGATTAGTGTGTCAAAGAATCTTGTATTTCACTCCAAGACCAAGCATATACCCATCAAGTATCACTTCTTGAGGGAACATGTAACCAACATTGTTGTTTCTTTGCATTATATTCCATCCAAAGATTAGATTGCTGATATATTCACTAAACCACTTGCAAAAGCTCAGTTTGAGTATCTACACCAGAAGTTTGGCGTGACCCTGTTATCAAGTTAAAATAATATATCTAATTAGGGGGAGAGTGCTCCTAGTATATCTGATCATGGGGAGCACAGAGTCACTCTCTATTTTCTTTGACATTGTTTCAACGAGGGAGAAAAAGGTGTTGTCTGTATGCTACAGTTGGAGCTCTAAGCAAAATAGTGCAGCCTTTCAGGGTTGCCATCAATTCCAAAGGGGGATATTGTTGGCATGTTTACAGGAAGAATGTTTTTGTCATCGATGGCAAGAACAACAACGAACCAAACCTCGAGAGCGCAGAAGATGAGAAAGATCAGAGGAGACAACAGTTTCCAGAAGTGCAGACGAGGTCCAAGAAACGAACTCGCAGGTGGAGCAAAGGTCGAGACCTGTGAACACTTAGAAAATATTCTAATTCGAAGAGATCATAAGCTCATGAGGAAGAGTGACAATGGTTGTTGGATCACCGATCCAAAGGACCAACAACTGTCGGATTGAATTAATGGAAGGATAGGATAAGCAGGGCAAAAAGATTGAGAATTCAATCATCTAAATTTTCGTGAGTCATTGGATTGATTTAAGTGGAAGGAAAGGATAAGAAAGAGTCATTGATCTAAGATCTTGATCAATGAACAACATTCGTTTTGGGTCTAAATATGTGAGGAGGTTACGCTCCAGAGAAATCAATTCGAGAGTTTCAGTTTTAGATTTAAAATCCCTGAAGTCCGGAGAGCCAGAGTAAACGTCAGCCGTTAGATCATTTTAAAGTGGAAGGACAGGATAAGCTAGAAAAGCAGCATCGTAGAAATATAAAGCCATCAATATAAGAACATGATCGATGAACGCCATTTAGTTCGGGTCTAAAAGTTGTGAGAAGATTACTGTTCGGGGATTCTCACTTCGAAAGAATTGGTGACTTTAAAAGTCGAAATACCCGAAGTCCCGAAGTAAATGAGGATCCACGTCAACAAGGACACATGGCGCAATCAGACAATGACAAGTGTCAAGTTGATTCGACATTTTAGCTACGTGCAAATAAGAAATCTGAGTGACACGTGGCAACTACTAGCCTCATGACACGTCATCAAGTGACGTAAGTAAGTGACGTCACTCTGAGAGTTTTACTTCGGGAGATTTACCACCAACATTTGGCCAAAGTTCCGAAGTCCAGAAGTGGTTTGGGGCTGTCCATCATCGAGGAGGACAGGTGGCGCGAGATCCACAAATTCAGAAGTTTGTGGATGGGGAGAACATGAAAATCACTGAAAACAAATCTCGACCGTTGATCGTCAAGGGGAGTATGTGTCAGATGATCTGAGATTTCAGAGAAATCTCACTTCAAGGATTTCCAGTTGAGACTTGAGAATCTCGAATTCAGGAGACGCGAAAGGATCATGACCACTGATCCGAAAGGGACACGTGTAAGTGGATTGTTAGCTCCGGGAAAAAGCAAAGGAAGGTTGAAAGGTTGGAAATTTGAGATTTTCGAACCCTGAATACGCAAAAGGATCGTGACCGTTGATCCGAAAGGGACACGCGTCAGTGGATTGTCAGCTCCGAGAAAAAGAACAGGAAGGTTGAAGGGTTGGAAAGTTGAGATTTCTGAACCCTGAATACCCGAAGGAATTGTGACCATTGATTCGAGAAGACCATGCGTCGTTAGATCGTGGATTCTGGGTGAAATGATTTGGGAGCAAGCAGAGTTTGAGAATCGAGACTCTCGAAGCCCGAAAGGAGAAATTGATCTTGTCCGTTGGTTTGGAGGGCCACATGTCACTTGCTCGTTGAGACTAAGGATTGCGTGTGGACAGAGGAAAGAAGGCAGGAAAAGACAATAGATCAGAGCCGTTGATCGAGGGAATCTGTCAGAGACCGCGAGATCGACGATCACGCTTGATTGCGGGATCAAAAGTTGCTCCGAAGTTAATTTTCTGAGGGTAGGCTGCAATTGAAACCACCATATCAGAGAAGGGGTATGTGGCAGCTGGAGGTCGATTGCGGGGAGAGAAGCAGTTAATCCCAAACCACAGTTGGACATACCCACAATTGTTCGCTTACGTAAGGATGTAGCCTGAGGTTACATGCGACAAGAGGCTAACGAGAAGAGAGCTCGCGCCTGCAATCACGTGGTCATGTGAATTTAATCGCTCAAGGTCAGATATGGAAAATAGGGAGCTAGTGCTCGCTAGATGAAAAAAGCGAAGGGCATTTTGAATAGGTGTATGGTCAACGCTAGAGGTCACATGAAGGAAGGGACTTAGAAGCCAAAGAAGCCAAAAAATGACTGGCTAAAACTGCCAGAGAAGACGAAGAATTTCAACTGACAGAGAAACAAAAGATTCTCAGGATAACTTCCAAAGAAGCCAAAGAACCTTGAATAATGACTAGAGAAGATGAAGAGTTCACATGATGATCAGGCAGACGACTTGACGTGTGAAAGACATGCATAATACATAAGAGACAAAGTGTCTCTCAGAGAGTGATGCATGTGGGTAGGATGCGACACAGTGCATAATCTGAAGGGGAGATCTATGGCATAGTGAAGATGATGCAGATGTAACACATAGCATAAAAGGTAGAAGAGAAGCTGAACAAGATGTGGTGTTGAGCGTAGGAGGAAAAAGAGCAGAGCATAGAAGCTGAACGATGAAGAAGCAAAACAAAGTATAGAAGCTGAAGAAGGCAGAGGACACATGGAGATGTAACAGACCATATCAGAGACAAAGAAAGTAAGTAAAGTTTTGTAATATTCATTCAGGGTGGTAGGGTGGTTCTAGGGAGGATTGTAGTCCTCTAAATTCTAGTTGGTGCTAGAAGATATTCAGGGAGTTGGTGCTTCCATCTAGCGGGTGCTAGAGAAACCTGGGAGTTGGTTCTCTCTACAAGTTGTAGCTTGCTATTAGAGGTTGTAGCCTCATATTTGAGTTGGAGCTCAAATATTGCGATGTACATGAAAGTTGGAGCTTGATTGACATCCTAAGAAGAAGAGGTTTTCACCCTTTATGGGTTTCCTCTGGAAAATCAGTGTCTCTGTGTATTATGTGTGATTGATCATTGTATATCTATACATGTTAAGTTATCAGCAACACATTAAATAATAATCTAGAAACAATAAAAAAACAAATTTTTTTTCAAGCTTATATATATAACTGATTCACCCCCTCTCAGTTATATTTCCAACATCTAAATCAATAGAGCAACATAGACCATCACATAAACATCTAAAGTGACTCATAAAGACATTTAAAAGTGAATAAACATTAGTATACATAAATATAAATATAAATAAATAATTAATAAGGTAAATACACATTATAATGAAGAGAAACCTTAATAAAAGGACATTCTCTTAGTGAAAAGGAAACCTTAGGTATATATATTGGGCTCTCATTTGTAAAAATATTTTATTCTATCGTTTCATATATTTTTATTCAATATATTATTTGATCTAAATGGATTTCTTTATATTTTTCCAAATATTTTGGGTATTTTATGTATGAATCAGCTTGGTTCGCCATATTTGGTTTCAGAGTTTCGTTTTTTTTCTCTGGCCATTGATCACACTTTTTATTAAAACCTTGGTCAAAATTTCGTTGTCTTTGGCAACATATCTACTAGGTTACGACCACCCAAAATATCCGAGTTTTTTTTATTACAAGGTCTTTAACCACCACTCTTTGCTTTTGGCCAAAATCATTCTACTATAAAGATAAAGAACAAATTAGATATATCCCCATCATAATGTAGCAGTGCCTATTGGAGTTAATTGTTGCTGGCGTCTGGTTGAGGGTTTCAAGCTGTGGAAAGTGCTAGTTTGAAATTAACACATTATCAATCACATGGATTAAGGATCCAACCACCATTCTCTTTAACTTAGCATTCACCATCTATGTAGCAGTCCTAATTCGTAGAGCCACCTTCAACTGTGATTCGATTAATATATGTGTTGATGTGGGATGAAGACGAAATGATATCTATCTGTCGCTCCAATATAGACTTTATAACCTCCAATTTAAGAATTCGTTTGTTAGCATCATTGTTGTGGAAAGATGTTGAGCGAGGATGACATATCACTCAAACCAACAATCGTGACCCTTAAAAAATATCAACAATCGTGACCCTTAAAATTAAGTTAACGTTAAAACCAAATTTAAAAAAAATGAATATTATATTTACGTGGTGAAGGATTCACAAGAGCAATTTCATATGCTTTATAACTTCAAAAGTATAAAGGTGGAAATATGTATCTTTAAAAGGTTTAAACGTTTGACATAGATAATGAAGGTTAAATGAACCATTTGAACAGTAAAAAAACACTAGTGTTTAATGGAAAGAGGTGACTTTGATTCTTTTATAAATACAAGTCAATAAAAAAAAGTGTACACTTCGAATAAAGTGGCAAGGATTTCCTAGTAAACATTTTGTACTTAGCGATACATTAAGTGAAGTAATATATACATATATTCTAGAGAAATTATAAGAGGTGAAAGAGAGAAGATTGAAGGGAAGAATTTTAAATTCAAGGGTTTTAAGAAGAAAAAAAATAAATTTATTATTTTAATTTTTTTAGTAATTATGGCAGCATCGATATGAATAGATATTATGAAGAAATGTGAACAATTAAATATAGTTATGGAGAAACATGGGAGAGGTAAAATTCCTTCAAATAAAGACAATTACTTAACATCAGAAATGGTAAATTAAAAGAAAGAACATGAAGTTCAAGAATCAAAGAAAACGAAATCCAAGTTGCAAGTTGAGAATCAAACACTGCTCCTACAAGATGCCAAGATCCATTGTACCCAAAAATTACAATTGGAAGTGTTATCACCCAATCTAGCACTTGTGCAAAGCCTTCACACGATGCTTGATAAATGTAAGATATGGAAGTAATTGCCACTGTCACCTAAGAAGTTACTTCCCTCATTTTAGTGAAGGATCAAGGTCCAACAAAGGGGAGGCTTCCCTAGTAACCTCAAAGGATCCTATAGCAAGGCTAAGCAAGTCTACAACCCCTTATCTTGGGTACTTCACTAGCTAGGTGAAGGTTCAAGGCAAAGTGAAGGTGGCTTAAGCAAGGAAAAATTAATGTTTGTGTGTGAGGGGGTGTTCCTAAGACAAACAAACTTTTTACCACAATCAATAGTTAAAGTAAATGCCCTGAAACACTAGCTATCAAATAAAAAGAAAGGTTGTAATGAAACTTGTAATTAAAGATGATCTACTTCAACAAAAACAAGTTTATGTCAGTAGTAAACAAATCAATGCTAAATTAGTAAAAATGCAATGAAAGATGTGCTAAATGCTACATAAAAGACTAACAAACCATCAACCAATGATCATTGAAATGCAATGCTACCAAACTACTTTAAATGAATGTAATATGTTAATCCCTAATGGTTGAAAATTACCAAAAAAACAAAAATAGAAGATGGTGAAGATTATTTAAGGCTAAGAATGCAAGGTGTTAGGCCAAGGATGATGAAAATTGAAGATGCAATCCTTAAACTATCATAAGCTATTGAGCGAGAGAGAGAACTATAACTAGGGTTTAGATGACTGGAATGAGAGAAATATTAGTGATGTCTTAAGTCCTTGGGCATATGGAGTCAATGCATGTAACTTCAAGGAGATTAAAAGCAAAGAAAACTCAAGCATCAAACCTATTAGTGTCCTATAAATAGGTTGTTAAGGTGTGAGTAAAAAATGTATGATATGGTAAAGTCATACTTAGGTATCATAAATAGCATGGCATGATTTCTCTTAGGTTATGAGTCAATAGGTTTGTGATTGATAAGTTTGTTTGAGTAAGGTCATAAAATAAAATTTGAGTCATGAAACATATGGTATTAATGCTAAGATATGGGTTGGCATGTCACTGAAGAGTCATTATGAGAGGTCATGAGGTAAATTCAAGTCAGTTAGAGTCAATCTTGTCATGGTTCAAAGAATTGCATAAGCTCAAATCTATTGGAGACACATGGCATCATCAAGAAAATCATTGCGCAGCGTAGGTTGTTGCACACCGTCCTAATGCTGCGCAATTGAGTATTAAGGAGCGATGAGGTATGATGGGTACAATTGATGGTTTAGTTTAGCTTTAATATTCAAATTGTTCCTCATCCAAGTGAAAAAACCCCTAGATATCACTTTCTTCCTCTGAAATTTGAAAATATTACATCGAAGCTTGCTGCGCATAGGCTGCAAGGGACACTGCTCACAATGCTGCACATTTGCAAACGACCTTGCTTCCATACCTTCCAACTAACTTTTCAGATTCTTGACTGAATTTTGAAAGGAAAACCTTTCTTATGAACCCAAAGCTTCAAGCCTTTCTTTGAATCTATATCCTTGGCTTCATCGAATTGAATTTTGCAATTTCGCTGTGCACCTGCAAACACCACGTTTTATACTGCACACAGTCTTATTTTCTCATTTTCACAAGGGATTGATACATACCAACATCATGGAAACTAAATAAGGTAGAATAAAGAGCACAAAGGGTGGTGATATCATTAGATTTGAGCCTCATGGTTCAAAGTTAGTGAATGCAGATCCAACAATCAAAGTCTCTTTTGAACACGTGGGTTGTATCATGTTTTGTGAAAAACTTTCGGGGTACAAAATGAAGATGGCAAAGGAGTTTTCATTAAGTTTTGATGGCATTGGAGCTAAGGTGGGAAACCTCCAATTTCAGGTTTCTAAAGATACTATCGCTGCTGCAACAAAGATCCATGTTCATGAAGAACAATGGTTCAAAGGTATGCAATTGGATCTATCCTACTATCATGAATTTTTGAAACATGAATTTAGAAACACTTGTTTTGGAGCCACCATACCCAGAGAGCTCCTATTAGAAAGTCATAGCAATTTGTTGAGGGTAATCCAAAGGTTCTTTATATGTGAAGGGGGATTCACTAGGGTCTACCAATACCATATCAGGCTCTTAATGCATTTCACTTGTAAGAAACACTTGAATCTTCCCTATTACATTTTCAGAAGTCTAGGGAAGATGGATGACATAGTACAAGTAAGGAGAGATCAAGGAGAACCTAGCCTCTTCCATTTTTCATTGATAAAAATGTTGGTGCTAGAAGATCTTAGAAAGAGGAATCTGGATTGGGAAGTTTTTGTAGCATCATCAAAGATAGCAGATGATTCCTTAAACAACCCTCAAAGCATGAGAGATACACCTTCATCAGTAGAAAATACCACCACATCTTTCCATCAATGTTCTGTAAAGAAAATGGAAAATGAAACTGAGGAACCTACAATAAGTGAACAAGCTAAAAATAAGGGGAAAAAGCTTCAATTTCCCCCAGAAGAGGTCAGATCCCCTAGCAAACCAGTTACTAGGTCAGTAGCTAAAGGAATTCCTGCCATGCACTCATCACAAAAACATGAGGAAGATCCAAAGGCCTTTACAGAAGAAGACTATCCTAGTGACAAAGACAACCTGATCATTGAGCTGCAAGAACAGTTAAGGAAATCCCACTTTGTCATAGTACAATTGCAACATGAAAATAGGGAAATGAAGAAAAAGGATTTGGAACAGGCCTCCAAGAATGACATTTCAGTAACAGGTGAAACATCAATCCCTATAACTCCAACAAGATCTAAGACAAAGTGTAAAGGGAAGACTATGGAGCAGAGCTCAAAAGTGAAAGAAATACCTAAATTTACTGTTCCTTTGACTAAATCCTCAGCCAGGAAGTTGAAAACCCAGGAAGAGCCTCCAACAAGAAATCAAGCAACAGAAAAGAAGGATTATGGGGGACAACATACTTCAACAGGTTAAGGAAGCAATTGAGAGAAGCACAAGATATGATAATCTAGGAAAGGGAGGAGAAAAAAAGAACAAAGATGAAATGTAAAGAGCTCCTTAATGAGTGTGAGCCTGCAATGGACCATGCCATATTCATGGTGAAAAGGAATTCGCCTCTACATAAACAACGTAAGAAAATTTATAAGCAACATCTGACCTTGAGAAAGGAGAACAAAATCCTCAAAAAAATCTTGCAACAGTTGGAGACAAAAAATAAGGGGAAAGGCGAGCTTCACTGGCTTGTTGACGCAACATAAATTTAATTCCCTAGAGCTAAATTCATCAAATTTTCCTTTTTGACTATGCGCAACAGAAAATGCTAATTCTAAATTATCAAAATCCCCTAAGTGTATGGATGGTATTCTTATACATACTGGTATCTTTTGATGGATCATTATACATGATCAGTTTTTGTTGCCCTGATACACATTGAAAATCTCAGTTTTGATTTGTGAAAGAAAAATTTACAGTTGCACAACATGCACGCTGCATAACTATATATGTCTATTTTGGAGCATAAGTATGAGGTTCTTATCAAACTTTGGGATGGGATATCTCAATGGGATAATGAGATAAATGTTTATTTCATCAACTTAACCAATTAGATCAAGAAAAGAAAGAAAAACATTAAGAAGATCAGTTGTTGTGCAACTGCACTGCGCTTCTTCTGTAGGTTGTTGTTGCACAACAGGCATGCTGCACAACAGTGACAAAGTAGCTAGTTTGCCTCTAGATCGACAAGGTCAGGTCATCATATGTGTCATCTAGACTCCAACAATTATCTAGGTCGAAGATGATCATTTTTAGGGACTCAAGGATTTGTTTTGATCAAGTTGTTATGGTGTAATTAATCCATCCAAGTTGACTCCATATAAGTTTGTTGAATATTTTGTTGTTGAGTGTGTATTTGTTAGCATTATCGCAAGATGATAGTTGGATTCAAATTTGGAAGCATAGGAATATATTTTTGTATATATTTGATGTAGATCTGAGAGCTGAGGGTTGGAAAGTGTGTAAGAAAAAGACTATTGAATACATTTTTGTAATTTCTCTCTGATATTAATGAAATTACTGGATCAGAAGTCCCTGAGATTTGACTCTAGAGATACATGTGATTGTGCTACTTGATGGGTGTGATCTTACAGTCTTTGTATTCTAGTTTAAATGCATCTATATTATATGGATTTTTCTTTATGTTAATGTGAAATATATGTATGAGAATTCATCTGCATCTGCATCTAATGCTCTGTTGCATGTAATTTTAGTTGTCTTTCTACCATAATCACCTTGATATTCATCCTTGTTAGATGCCATAAGGGGTTATTTGTTTTCTCTGTGATCTTATATATACAATGACATCTAATTGGCCTAAAGTAGTGCTTTCTATCTTTCCTTTGATCAGTCACTTTTTAATCCACCAAGTATTCAATAAAACTTCATTGATTTTTGACCTTTCTGTGACTCCATTGCCCAATGAACTTTATGTCCACATTTCCACCAACTATATAAATCCAAATTTATCTTAGAGATATAGCCTTTGATTCAAAACCACATGAATCCTTTTAGTGATTTATTTGAAGAGAGAGATCCCCCACTGAGTTGGAAGGGATATCTTCCAGCCTCAAGTTGGTTTATGGTTACCTTTGTGATTTTCCTCCTCAACGAACGCAATTTACATAGTGATAACATTTTTGGCGCCGTTTCACAGAAGAGAAGGTGAAATATTCCCTAGGATAAATGACAAAGTTCATATATGAGTATTGATGATGAACAATAGTCAAACATAGAAAGGGTGTACACCATTCACCTAGCGACTCCATTTTCAAGAATCTAGAGTTCAAAATTTTCAAAGCGACTCCATTGTCCAAAGGCTCAGTAGACTAAATACTTTCTCAACGAATCCACTGCTTCAATATGGATCACATATATGCAAGGTATGATCCAATGAATCATTCTCACATTCCTGATTTTCCAAATCGGATGCCTTGCAAAGATTGGAAAAATTATCCGCCTAGATTCAAAGATGGAAAAGGAGACGATGCTGCTCTTCATTTGATTAGATTTCATATGCATGTGCGCAACATAAGGGTTCAATTTATTAATACTGTTTTATGAAGATGTTCATGGCCACCTTGGAGGGAAAGGAAAAACAATGGTATGGAAATTTATCGTTTGCAAATCTTTATTCATTAAAATATTTTCATACAACATTTTTTGAGAAATATAAATAATCTTATTCATCTTTGTTGCCGGTAAAAGACTGTTGTGAGCATTTTGAAAATTTAATTGAACATCTGGAAAATGCTTATGAATATGATGAGTTCATGGATGAGGAAATATTAGAATCCACTTATGAAAATCCTTTTCATCATCAGGAACACAAATTAGAGCATAATTGTTATGAAGATGAAGTTGATATTCAACAAACATTATCTTTTCCTTTGAAAGAAGATGAAGTTTATCAAGATTCTAAAGATGAAGATTATGTTTCATCCCCTGAATTTGATGAAGATTTGTAGGTTTATCAGTTTTTAAGATACCAAGACAAGGATGAAGGAAGCCAATCAAATTGTTCTTTATATCATCCATTTTTGGAATTGTTGTTTCATGAAGAAATTAATGAAAATTAGAATTCCGAAATTGCATGCTTGGAAAATCTAGGCAGTAAACCAATTCATGATGATGACTACCCACAGTTACAAGAAGATAATGTGCAATAATCTTGTTGACGATTAAAATCGCAACGATGAATTCTTCCCACAAAGGATTGCTAAGCTCTATTATTTATTTATGATAATAATATTTAACTAGTAGGTGGGACCCCGTTGTAGACTAGAGGCACAAAGATAGATATGTTACGCTTATATGTTGTTGCTGTTATGATGTTTCCTACAAAGTTCTATGCAGTTGATGATGCATTCTTGGTTTCATTTGATATGGAAAATGGGTGGTTGATGCATTGTTGCTAAATGCTGTTGATATTTACTTATGATACAAGGTAGTGCCATGGGTATGAGGATTATGATGTTTATAGGTGCTATGTTATGTTATGTTATAAGATTGATTAATAATCCATATATGATTTATGCAAAAGATAATGAAATGGGAGCTTGATCAAAACAAAAGGAAAAACTATGTATAAGTTCTTGAGCTATGGCAAAAAGATTACATATAAAACTTGTGACAAATGTGGAATGGTGGACCTAACTGTTATATTATGCACTTTTTTAAAGAGTTATATGAAGGCACATATTGTAACGTTGTTGGAACAGGGGCAGAACTGGGTTTCAACTCTTCAACAATGCACCAACAAAACCCTAACTACCAACCCTTTCGGCAACACCTGTGAAGCATATGAAGTCTCACCCGAGGTAGAGGCAAGGGGGGTTACAGGACTCAAGTGTCTACAACCTAGCTGGGACACAGATCTATGATTACACAATTCAACAAAGTACTTAGCCAATAGTATGCATTCAATTATGATTCTTATTCACATCGCAGATTAAACCTAATTGTAGATCAACACAGTAGTAATCAATATTAAACACATCTAAACATTCAACACATAACATTAGAGCAGATCTAACATTTATTCATATATCAAGCACTTAAGCATCAATGCATCTACCTATCATACATCCAGAACAATGCACTAAGAAAATATAAACATAACCATCATGAACACATAACACAAAGCACAATAACACAGGATATACGTGGTTCACCCTAGTGTGAGGCTATGCCCACGAACTCTTCTTCTTCTTTATTAGCTTCTTCCAATCTTCTTACATGCACCAATCCATAGATCCAACTCTGCAAAGGACAAGATATTTGCGCACACCTCGCCAGATCCTCTTTCCCCAAATTAGATCAAGGCACCAAGCCTTACACTGTCTACGCACAAAGCACTTACAAAACACTTGCACTTATCTCTGCAAGTCTCACATACAATATACACAAAGCATTCCCAACTATTCACACTTAGCAACCTTCGCAGGTTCTTGCACAAAGCTGATCAAAACTACAATCACATAGATTGAACTACTCTTACATCACTTGGATACTTATTTATACATTACAAAAAGGGGCCTAAACATGGGTGAACCCATGGGCCAACATCCCATACCTGTTACATAAACTCTAAAATCCCCAAAAAGCCCTCAAAAAGGGCGATATCCCATGATCTCCACTTCGCCTGGGTGCTCCATCTTCGACCACCCTGTCGAAGTCCCCAAAGTGGTCAAACATGACCAACGTTTCCTCCAAACCTGGTCAAGGGCCAACAAATGTTAACATATGATTATTGTTGAATTTATGACATAAGGTTAACATATAGTTATGATATGTTTCGGGTGGCGCACTATACAATAGATATGACATCGAATCTATACAAAGGACATGGCATTGAATTATAGATCGGTTATGGTTTGATTTTGATTGTGGATATTATGTTAATGGGCTGGCTCGTACATAGAATTGAATAGGGTCAGGTGAGGAAGCGACATGCATTTACTGCACGTCACTCCAAACCTCCCCTTGAGCCTGACACCCTAGCATAGCTGCATTTTTATCTGTTGGTTGTGGAAGCTCCGTGATTTCATGTTTTAGAAGGGGAAAACTCAAACCAACTTGTCATTGAAGCGATTTTTCATAGTTATGGTTCTTTGCTTTCCATCCATGATGGACTCTCTGTATTATGAATCAAATGGTGGCTCAAGATTGTATGGTTTTTGTGTATTTCGTGAGTTTTCGACTGGGTATTCAATGTTGTGTATGGTGTTCTCTGTGGTTACTATGAAATGATGCAATTTTGAAAGGAAGAAATGGGTATTATTGATTGTAAAGTATGCACATTGGTTATTGGTTTGAAAGAAAATGGTGGTCATCTTGGGGTTGATTCTGGTTCTCTGTGAAATAATGTCAATAGTGCAACAAATTTTGAGTTTTATTCGCATGGGGTTTTACCACCATTCTGGGTTTTAGTTGTGGTCAACCTTTATCATCTCGGATTGTTGTCATTCATTCTCCAAGTTGCAATGCGAATGTCGACAGTGGTGTGGTTCTTTTTGGCTAAGCCCCGAGCTATTGTTTGTATGGCTTGTTCTTTACTATAATTTCATCAAAATCTTTCCATAGTCCAATCTTGTTTTTCCCATAATGTTTAATGGAGGCTTGTGTATGTATCGAATGGATATGAGTTGGGCTTTGGAATTATTTCCATGAGAGTTTTCACACCCTCTCCTCTCATCTCTGTTATAATGACCGACTGTTATGTTTGTGAGCCTCACTGTTAATTGTTTTTCGAAGGTTATCGACCTCTGGGGTATTTGGAAGAGGCACTGTCTCTCCATGTTTCAAGGATTCTTCATTGTTAAATCAACCCCCGTTTCCTCTCTGCAATAAAGTGTTAAGAAACATCTGTGTGTGCCTGGGTTGTTGAGCTCAAATTTCCTTGTTTCCACTCATGCATTCACTTTATGGTGCTGTCAAGATCTTGGGGTTATAAGTTGAAAGACTGTGGTATTTTAAAAGAGCATGGATATCTGTTCTTCCAAGATTATATTTGTTACATGTGGTTTCTTCTCGATGGTAAATTCTTGAGGATGTAAAAGCTTATGAGTTCTCTGTGTTTTCTAAGGTCAAGCATAATTTCGTTATCTCACTACATTTAAATTCTGAAGAGCCTGACTTGGAGTCTGACTTGCTTCTACTTTCCTTGAGCACCTTTTGGGGTCTGTCAAGATTTTGGGTTACCATTTTAATGATTGTGGTAATTTTAAAGGGCACATGCTCTCTCACTTCAAAGACCATCTCTTGGTCAAATATCTGTGTTTCCTCTCTGTGATGAATTTGTTTGAACAAAAATAAAAGTGTGGTTACCTACAACCCAAGATATTTCCTTCTAGTCGATTATGGTGTTTCTTACTGTGTTAAATACTAGAATGATCATGATTCCATTTAAAGTTTTGAAGGCACCTGTGTGAGTGATTGTTTCACCATGCACGATCATAATTCTGTCAAAGTTTAAAAGAGATACCTGTGTGTCAATATGGTTCTGTTCTCTTCATACATCTTATGGGAATCACCGTGCATATTATGATTGTTTTAAAAGGAAGTCTGTACATATTAATGCACATGGATATCAATCTCAGGGCTACATATTTTGGGTTGATTGTTGTTGTCGAATCAATATTATGTCAATTACATTGTCGAAGACCTGTGTATATGATAGATTCATTAAACATTTTTGGGTTCTTTCCAGATTTAAAAAAGAACCCATGTGTGATTAAATCAAGCCTAATTTTTGTTTCATGACAATTGATTATTGATTGTTAATCCCGGGTCTATTATTTTTTGATTGTCAGGGATGGATATTGGATATGAAAATTGAATCACTGTGCATATTATGGTTGTTTTTAAAAGAAGAGATCAACATTAGAGCATGCAGTACTGTGGAATTGGAAATGATTTACATAGTCATTATATAAAATGCACAGATTGATATAAATTGAAGAATTCTGGGAAATTAAATTGTTTTATTGAAGACATCGAGCAATCTATATGAAATTGAGGAACAATTAAATGTTTTTTGGTCTTGGAAGTGGATGCTTTTTGGATTGAATTTGAAACAGAGTTATGATTTTTTGTTGATTTAATTTATTTTATGAACAATATCCATATAATTCCCTCTCATTTTCTCACTTTTTTGCTTAATATAAATCCCCTCACGATCCCAAATTCATTTTGCATGCACTGTTCACTAAAATTAAATTAAAAATTTGTATGACAGTGATAAAAAATGACACAGAGATAGATGGAAGCTAATATATTTTGGTATTGTTTGAATAGTTAGTTATTTAATGAATTGTCGAGCAACAATCATGTTATTAATCCCTGTCATGATATCACTTTTTCGCTCATTACAATCCCCCTAGATGTTCCATGAACCCTATTTCACCCCTTGCTCATTTGACAATTATTAAATAAATTTTATGGATTGGATTGCATGGGTCTGATGTTAATTTATGAGCCAAACTTTGTTTCATATTAAGAGAATGTCATGTATGGTCTGTTAAGAGATAGTTGCTAATAATTGCTACATACAAGATGGACTTATTCAGTAGAGGAAGTCATGGACGAAACAATATGGGTAGAGGAACTTGGAACAGAGGGCCTAGAAGGCCCATATTCTCAATACATTTCGATGCCAATCTTCAAGAGTTAAACCATATCTTTCAAGCTGGATTTTTCAATTGGATTGGGAAAGGGATAGTACAGCCTAGACCAGAGAGGCCTCCCTTCCAGACCCAAAATGTTCCTGTTATCCCTGTGCCTCCCCATGTATCTTTGCAACTTGAATTTATCGAGAATGATGGATGGAAGTAGATTGTTCACCCAATAGTCTCCCACCATCGTGGCTGGACAAATATTTCATTGCCTCCTCCTCCTCCACCTGTAAACCCAATTGATAAAATTGTCCCCACACACTCACTTGTACAATCCTCCCATGCAAGCAAACAACTCAAAACCGAGGCTCACCATGTGCATGACAAAGGAAAAGATGTTGCTTCTCCCTCCTCCCCTTCAAGTGGCTTAGCCAAGTGAGTATCCTCCTGTATGCACTTGAGGGATGATTTCTCCCATGTCGTTAGTGAGATCAAGCCTCAAGGTTCCACCCAACCTAAGTCTATTTCAGGGAAGTCCAAAGGGGACAACAACAATAAAGGAAGAATTGCCTCTCAAAGTGGAAAATATGGTTTTTGATTATGTGTTTATAATTGATTGTTTAGAACATTGTACTGCTAAAAGTTTGGACAACAAGTTATTTTTGGATATTGTGGATGTTTACATGTTTGGATATAATTTGAAATATCTCTGACATTTAAATTTCAAATTGTGGAAATAATTATGGGAGCCATAAGGAGACATGTGTTTGATTGGTTGTCTAATTATGTTTATTTTTGTTAAGAAATAAAGGGATTCAGAAGGGGTCCCACCTACTCGTGATTATTTAATAAAATACCCTTAATTATTATTATTATTATTTCTTCCCCTAAACTAAATCTTAGTTAAGTTTTAGTTAACTTAACTAAATGAGGTAGTTGAACTACTTCAACTAATTTGGATGCATAAAAACCAAATGAGAAGGAAGAACAATATGATAGTAGAAGGATAAAGCATACTAAGGTTTTCTCTTGAGTTTTATTGAGATAGTTTAGTTTTCATTCATTCTTCAATTTATTAAAGACATAATTTTCTTTTTGACAACAAGGTCATATTGTAGACAACAAGGTTCAAATATGAACCATATCATTCAAATGTTTGTTTTAGAGGTGTTGATCTATCTTTGATAATCTGTGTAGACTTGTCTATTTATGAATTGATTTTCGTGATTGATAAAGGATATTGTGGAGAGTCAAGTGGGAAACAGTCTGTGGCAAGATGATCCTGATTTTAAAGTTTAGTTTTTACTTCTTATGGTCCTTTTGTATGGCTTTCATTGGGGATTTCTAAGTTTGACCTTGGTCCATGCCCCCCACATGGATTTTTGTACGAGAAGGATACTTTTGATTCTTGGAATGAAATAAAACGATTTCTATGCTATCTCATTTGTGTTAATATATGACTT
This sequence comes from Picea sitchensis, assembly GCA_010110895.2. NCBI lineage: Eukaryota > Viridiplantae > Streptophyta > Pinopsida > Pinales > Pinaceae > Picea > Picea sitchensis. Next base: position 42,828 of record SNQJ01S0090698.1, read on the forward strand.
GGTATTTTTTCTTTTGATCTCCACATTACTTTTGCAATCTATTATATTCAGAAAATTGCATAAAAATGTTATATTTTGCAACAATATTTTATTTAAAAAATCAACCTAAGCCCTTGTAATTAATACTTGTGGATTTGGAAACACATTTTGAGGCTATAAACATAAGGTAATATTCCCAACTATCTTACCTTAGCCAAGAAATATTAAAAAATGCTTGAGTAAAATAAATTCATATATTTTCCTCAAAATTTATTTGGCGACCACACTAGGGAGATATTCCATATCTCTCTGGTTGATTGTATGATTGATTATATTTATATTTATGTTTTTGATCATTTGACTGTTCTTTTTTTCATGATTATACCTATTGCAAGACAACTCAATATTGAACCCGGTCTTAAAGATCAAACCAACAATGATTTAACCTTGTTTAATACCATCTTAGAGACCGATAATACCGGAGTTGAGCTTGAACGCTCATGGGCAGTGATTGAGAAATAAATAAGCGTCTGAGAACGTTGGGAAGCTAGGCAAAGACAACCTAGGAATCAACCATAAATTTCTTTTTCCTACAGTTTTGATCTTCTTTTCACGTCCTTAGACCCTCACTTCTCTAGGAGAAGAAGAGGTTTATCACCCGAGATTAACCCTATTGCTGAAATAGGAAGAAGAAGTTTTGTTTTGTTAGTCCAACAAGGTACTCTAAGGAGAACATTTTCTGATTCAACTATTTCGTCTCTCTCTCCCCTACCTATCATTCACAAAATGACATCTAGTGGTGGCTCTGGTGGCACTGGAGGTGCTTCCTCATCTCATAATTTATCCTCGTCAGTGATTGGTATCTTGTATAGTCATCAAGTCCCTGTCCAATCCACTACAAACCCTACCAAAGTCATAAAAATTAAGGACTCTTTCAGTTTGAAGAAGATGCTACAACTACTTTGTGGCATGTTTCCTCCCCTCTTAACCTAGCACCAACTACTTTTCCACTTCCTAAATTCAAAAAGAATCTCCCTAGGTTTTTAGGGAATAACATGATCACTATGACTGAACACTTGGTGGCATTTTCTAATTCCTGTCACAACATATGAGACAATGACAATGACACTTGTATGCACTTATTTGTTAATTTCGTTGAAGGGAAGGCAATTGCAGATTTCTTTGATCTTCCCCCTAAGATTCTTTCTACTTGGGAGGAGTTAGTMTATTTGTTCAAGTCTACCTATAGACAGTCCAAAAGCCCAGCCGAGTAGTTATGGGAGTATAATAACATTGCTTACAAAGAGGGTGAGACGAGAATGAGGTATATTTATATAATTTTCCAAATTCTTTTGCTGACTTAATGAAAGAGCCTACCCATTTGAGAGCAGGACCTAGAGATGTAGTCCACCAGGGATGAACTACGTTATCAAGTTTTGTGTTCAGATTTGATGCTTATGTCTCTTCATTTTGAGTTTTCCCTTCTTTAATGGTGCACTTTAATTTATGCTCATTTAATTCAATTCTTTATAAGTCACGATGAAAATATCCCAGATCATGTTGGTATCAAAGTAGTCATCTTTGACTTGAATTTTTGAGTGTGAATGCTTACTAGGGACAAGCATAAGAAGGGTGAAGGAACTCTTAAGACTTTCAATCTTGAAGTTGGCCGTGTATCCAAAAGAAATAAAATGGTAGAAGAGGTCAAGCATGATGAACAAGAGAAACACTTTCACATGGTCTTTTATCACATGTCAGAAATGGTTGAACGAATGTATGGAGATTATGTGAAGAGGATGAAGAAGAAAGGGAATAAAAAGGAAGAACATGCAGATGGTGATGCTTCGATAAACCAAGGGGTTGGAGGAGATCCTCCTGAGCCTTCGTCTTCCTATGAGCATTCTCATCATTCTCGTCATTCTAGCCAGAAAGACTCTTTTAAGAAACTATTATTAAAGCTTGATGTAAAATTTTATTTTCCTATGTTTAATGGAGATGCTAATCCTGAAAAGCTAGATAATTGGATCCAACAGGTTGAAGTGTATTGCCGTGTCTAACATATTGATGAAGAGGAGGTTAAAGTGCAACTGAATTCTCTTCTGTTGGAAGGCACCGCTCTCGTATGGTGGGAGAGCAAGCTTCAAGACATAAGTAAGTTTGGTAATCTTATTTCCTCATGATCATAATTTAAATCAATGATAAGGAAGAAATTTTAGCCATTAGGGTATTTACATAAAGAAATTATGGAATGGAAAAATTTAAGGCAAAGTAAAGGACAAACTGTACAAAGTTTCACAAAATAATTTAGGAAGAAATATCTTGCATTGAACATACCTCTAGATTATTATGAAACTTTAATGAAGTTTATTGGAACACTTCACAATTATATTCGACATACTTTTCTCTTGTTTAAACCCACTAGTATTGACGAAGTTTGTGTGCAAACCACTTACCTTGAGAATAGGGGGAAACATGTTCAAGAAGATCACACAAAGAAACCTTCCAATTTCCCACAAAATAATTTTAAGTTTAAAAGGAAGGACAAGAAGACTGCTACAATGACGAGAGAAGGAGGGAAATTGATGTAGATGCCCTACCTCTGTCTCAGTAGGGTCCGTTGACCTCCTGGTTTAAGGATCGTTGTTCTCTCTAAGTCAGATCGACTCTTCAATTCCCTGCTGGAATCCTATGAACAAATCCATAGGTCCAACTATTTAACTCAACCCACGTGGAAAAGCACTAACTCTGAGCTCCGTTTTCATGACCACAACCCTGTGACCACATGCCTACGAAATAGGCTCGTCGCGTTTCATGATGCCAGGGATTTTCATTCCAAGACACCCGACTCCTCCAAGTCCCGAAACCTCGAAAAGGGATTAACAGTCCTTAACGCGACCCTTAGATATTCTCCATGTGACCATGTATAGTGATCTAGGGCCAATCCTCTGGGTGCATCGTGTTTTGTGATATCGAGACTCTTGAGGTTGATTTCCTCGGCTCCTTCAATCCCCGATACCCAAAATTACCCCTCTTCATATCAATGGCTCCTGACGCTCCAATATTTGACGGTTCAGATCTTCCTTTCGCTTATCGGGGCTTCACATTTCACGAAGTCGAGAAACCTCTCTCCTTAAATCTCCTGATCTTCGATATCCCGATATATTCTCTATGAAAGATCAATGACCGATAGTCCTCCTCTCGATCGAGGATTAATATCCTCCTTTCACGAATCATGATTTCACAACTTCATGTATCGAGAAGTCAAAGGGATTTCCACCTCCATTCTCTCGATCCCTGAAATGATGATATTTCAGAACCCCAATTTGACGGTCCTGATTTCTCCAAGATTTGACGGATCAGATCTCATTGGGGTTTCGTGTATCAGGATGTCAAGAGACTTTCCACCTCTTTTCTCCCGATCCATGAAATGTCGATATTTCACCCTGGACAATCAATGGTCCAGATCTCTCCTCTAACCAACGGTTGCGATCAAATCACAATTTCGCCAGTCGTGAGTCCTTAGAAATCTGCCTTTGACTCCTCTGATGTGTGAGTCAGTGAAATGATGATCTCTCACCACGTGTCTCCTCCAATGGATGAATAGGATCGATGAGGCTCTTCCCCTCTCAAACCTCCGACGTACATGGATCTCAGCCACATGCCCTTTGAAAATGGGCGGTCCCGATGATGTCGGGACTTCGTAACTTTGCAAAGCCCACTCTCATGTGAAACTCTAGAGGGTTAAACCCCGTGCACATTCTTTTGGATCCAACGAATTTCGGTCCATGTGCCCAGATCTGACGAATGAGATTTGGTCTCCTCCTAGGCACTCTTCTGGGTGTCTGGATGTGAGATTCAACGGTCTAGATCTTTTCCTTTGCAGCTGATCTGATAGCTATTGTCACTCCTCCTCCTGAGCTTTCACCTTCTTCCCCGACTTGGAATATTTTCAATCATTTGAAGGTCTCAGCCTTCGTTTTTCCTTCTGCAAGCATGACTATTGGGTCTCGGCTTTCGCACTTCCCTACTAAGATTTTGTCAATGAAAATTGACTTCGATCTTGCACACACCTGCACTCTATGTGCGGCTTCACGCTACTCCTCCTGATCTTTGGGACTTGAAATAAGTCCACTCTTGCACACTTCTTGTGCTATCTCTTATGATCTTTCAGCTGGCTCAATCTCTAAGGGACTCAACTCTTGGCGTTCCCTTCAAATGGAATTTGGTACCCTCCTGGTGACCTCCTGCTCAAGCACACCTTGCTGAGCCACAAAGTCTTCGATAACTCTATAAGTGTCTTCCTCCTCTGACACTTCTCTTTTTGCAGAACTCGCAATAGATTTCTTCTATGCACACTTACACCGACTCAATTCCCTCCTGGCAGGGCTCTAGAGAGTCCTCAACAACTCTGGTTCTCTCTAAACTCAATACAGAAATCTTCTTGTGAAATCTTTGAACTCGATCGATGCCCTCTCGACAGAGCTCTACAAAACCTTTCGAATTTTTGTTTTTACGTACCTTCTCTGCACAGTCTTACCTCCAAGGTGTTCAGTAACCTTGAGGCTCTCTTGAGTCCACAACCTATCCTGGTGTGCCCTCCTCGCACGTTCTCCTTTGAACTCAATAAAGAGATTCAGATGCACACTCCTTGCGCTGGCTACAAAACTTCTAATGTTCTTTTGTGCACTCCTTGCATAGCCTAAAGAACCCAGAACGATATAATAGAGCTCAAAGAAGATAAAATAAATATATCTTCCTACTATAAATGAAAACCTATCATACATCTACAACATTCATTCATGAAATACATAATACATGAACAACAATATGCAGGAAAACTGCTTTTCTATTATATATGTGTATCTATACAAATGTTTACAAAACTGGACTGTAATAAAGACCCAGTTCTCTCAAGATCTCTCTAAGAAATTCTAAGACCTTCTCAAACCTCTCTCCCTTATGATCTCTCTCTCACTCAAGTCTCATTATTTTCCTAATTACAAAAGAGGGCTCTCTGATCTTATCATCTCCTCATTGTTTTAGTGTTATCATTATCTTCGATACGACACCATACTCCTACGAATACATTACATAAATGTTCATCCAGACCTGACTAGGATCTGGACTTGTTACAGGCAACCATTTAAGGCAACCCCAACCACTACCTGTACAAAGTTATGGTCTGGCATTAAAATCCTTACAACACAAATCCTCATGGGATCTGATTTCGTATTTAAAAAAGTGAGAGGTTCAATTCCTTTCTTTCTTCTGAAATGTGCATTGATGTGATGGAATGTTGTCACACTGTTGAGGTGGAGTGATGATCCTGCATCATACTGCACAGCTGGGAAAATAATGAGCTCATGCTCATGAGATCCTGCTCATGAGTTCTTCTTCTCCAGTGTTGAAATCCACCTGGATTTTGATTTCTCTTATGGAGAYGTCCTCTTGCTCCTCTGCTTCACTGATGTTGTTGCTGCTTTCCTGCTTCTCTTGCAGATTCTCCTATGTTCAACTCCTCTTTGCTGACTGATTCTACTGACCTCAACATCAACTTCCTGATCTCTTCTATTACTCCATCCAACTACTCTAGTGGTTGGCTCTTCTTATGCAGTCCTCTCTGCTGCACTTTCTTCTTATCAATGGGTAGATAAGCTCAATCTCCCATGTCATTTTCTTCTTCCGTGGCATCAACTTGCCGCTCTGCTGCAGACTCTAGTTTTGCAGTCTCTTCTTGATTGACTTGCTGCTCGATCACCTCTTTTGACATATTAGCTTCTGCCATCCCTCCTTGTGTTGGATCAAGTCCAACTTATTCTAGCTGCTCCTGGGGCTGGTATACTCCTCTACCTTTCTCCAACTTAGCCTGTTGGACATGTCTATCTCCTTCTAGGGATTTTGATTCCTCATGCAACTCAAAAAAGTTTATGTTTTCTGCTTCTTCTTCTTCTGCAGGCTCCAGTGCTGCAGTCATCTCTGGTTCAACTTCCTGGATGAAAATTTTGAGCACTTCTGCTGAATGCTCATCTCCCATAATCTGCATGAATGTATTTTCATGGTAGTCATCTACTAGCTCTAGATTGTTCAACCAATCCTCCAACATCCTTAATTCTATCTCCCATTGAGTGAGTATCTCAACTGTGTGCTCCCCTTCTTCTCCTTCGAAAACTTCTGATATCTACTCCTTCCCTTTGTCTTCTATGACAGTCACTGTTGGTTGTCCTTCTGTTGCTGCATTTGCAACACATGCTTCAGCCTCAATTGGGATGCTTGGTAGGAATATCCAAATTCCCCCAATGATTAGAACACTCCTCTTATCTTCCCTCTATGTCAACACTCCCTTTTGATCTGAACTCACCTCTAGTTTCATGAGACTATCAAATAGTCTCATCTTCTCTCCCTTTCCCACCTGACAATCTGGTATTTCTGCCCTGCCCTCCTGGTAGTCTATGAGAGCCTCCAATGATCCTATCTCATTTCCCTCTAGGAAACCTAAAATTTCCTCACTACTCACCTGGCAGTTTCTGAGACCCTTCTATGATCTTTTCTACTCATTATCACTGATACTCTTCCCAGTTTATGGCTCACAGATATGAACCATCTCCTCTTCACCTTTGAGGGTTTCAACATACCTCAGCCACACTCTCAACAACCTTTGATGTCCTTTGGCCAACAATTCCTTGATTGGCCACTTCACCTTCTTCTTCATGGGCCATTTATACACCCAATGCACTTTAGCATCCTGCTGCATTTTAAGTGCAAGCTTCTCCATCTGTGCTCTTATCTCATTGAACTCCAGATACATATCTGAATTGTTCTTATTCTATTGGTGGCCTTCTCTTTGAACACGTCCATGGCCTTTAGTAGCCATTTACACCTTCTACCTTCCCTCCTGGAAAGTCTATGGATTACTCTACATGTTCAAGCATCTCCATCTTCTCCCACAACTCACCCACTGTTTAAATTTTTTCTATTGTGTCCATGCAAAAATCTTTTCACTGAGCGTTAGTACTCTGCTTCCTTCACCTGATACATGCAGGAAAAATCCTGCTCGTGATCCCACCTGATGTTATCAGGTCATCTCCTTTCACCGTCTCTCCTTTGTATGCTATCTTCAAACAAATTTCAGCCTTCTAATAGCACTTGATGTTACTAGAATTTCTCCTTCAATCCTTTCGCCTGAAATATACAGAAGAAATTCCGCTCTGATACCACATGATGGTATCAGACTATCTCCTTTTCTTCCACCTCCCTCTTCTTGCAGTCTACAAGCATAAAGTGGCTTTGATACCACCTGATGCAGGCCCCCTACCTCTGTCTCAACAGGGTCCGCTGAACTCCTGGTCTAAGGATCGTTCTTCTCTCTGAGTCAGATTGACTCTTTGATTCCCTACTGGAATCCTACGAAAAAATCCACAGGTCCTTCTATTGAACTCAACCCACGTGGAAAAGCACTAGCTCTGAGCTCCCTTTTTGTGACCATAGGCCTACACAATAGGTGTGCCACGTTTCACGATGTCGGGGATTTTCATTCCAAGACACCTGACTCCTCCAAGTCCCAAAACCCAAAAAAGGGCTTAATTGTAACACCCTGTTTCCCCCAGTTTATAAAAATAACTATACTGGACAAGTATTGTGGCAAACTCAGAAATGTGAATGTGTGATGTGAATGGACCTTATGAAAAAGGTCGATGAATGTAAATAATATTATAAATATATATATTGCAGGACTACTAAGAGGGGTATGTGTTGAAAAAGAGACCATGATGGCTGAAGAAAGGTGGTGGAAGGCACCTGGAATGGTGGTGTTAACTTCCACCGAAACCAATACCATTTTTGGACTTCACTGGCCTGGAGAACCAAGAGTGGCTCACTGGCCCAAATTAAATGACTCGCTAGGTTGGTAGGTAAATGAATCCTCATGAGTAATGAGGGATGGGGGTGAACCGCCCATCCATAGAGTCCTTAGACCTGACCACCGCGAGGAAGATCGTGCCACACACAACCTCGCCAAAAAGAGAAAAGGCAGGAAGAGTGTGGGATCAAGGGGGGGCAGACGCGAGGGAAAGAGGAAAAGGAGAACTCTGGAAAAATACAGAGTGAGTGATAGCGGAGAAGAAGGAGAGTAACCTTCGTTCTCAGTCACTGGAAAATGGAGACTCAGTCTTGTAGCATCGTGGTCTCAGCTCGGGGGTGGCTAGTGGTAAATCCGTTGGGAGTCGCTGAGCCTATGGTTGGGTGGAAATGAGCACCCCTCTCAGTAGTTGCAATCACATCTGGTGTTTTTTCTGATAAGTGTTTTACATCTTGCATCTTGAAATGTATATTCTGACATTTATGATCATCTTGCATCTTGAAATGTATATTCTGACATTTATGATCATAGTCTGTGCAATTATAAATGGTTTCAGTATAAGACTGTCTGTGTGGTGTTTTGACCAGAAATGGTGGTTGCATGCTTATAATGGAAAGACTACGTATGGCTTATGTTTTATAAATCACTATATATATGTATACCGATCTAATTCAGACTTCAAGTCTATTCTTGAGAAATCTATACCCTTATCCGTATCAGGTAATACCCTGGATAGATCTCCCCATAGAGACACCCTTCTTGGAAAGCTTACCAAGAACCTGAAAAAGGATTTGAAGGCACAAGTCTTAGTAATCTTGCATGAGGAAGAATGATCCTCTTAAAATCCCGATATTTCATCATTTTGACACCCGGGGTATCCAAGTGCGAGCCCTCTCATACTCGCAAGTCCCAAAACCCCGATGCGCTCTGTGGTAGAAAGGAAGAGATCTGGACCATTGGTTTTCCACGTCCAGGGAGCAGCAGGAGAGTGCACAGCGCGGGACAGATCTGAAGCGTCAGATCTTAATCAGAAAAACTCGATAGCCATTGGATTTGTTAGGAGATGCATGAGGGTTAAGCCTTCATGAACAGAGGCGAAAGTCCTGAAAGAGGAGTTGGTATTAGGATTTCGGACTTCTGGATTTCGGAGGTCTCGAGGACAAGAGATCGGGACACTCCATGGTGGAAGTCCCAAAATAGATCTGGGCCATCTGATTAAAGGAGGACATGTGTCGCGAGATCACCCATTTCGGGGATTTTGGAGGTCTCGAGGACAAGAGATCGGGACACTCCATGGTGGAAGTCCTGAAATAGATCTGGACCATTCGATTAAGGGAGGACACGTGTCGCGAGATCACCCATTTCGGGGATTTCAGACTTCGGGATTTCAGAGGTCTCAAGGACAAGAGATCGGGACACTCCATGGTGGAAGTCCCAAAATAGATCTGGACCGTCTGATTAAGGGAGGACACGTGTCGCGAGATCACCCATTTTGGGGATTTTGGACTTCGAGATTTCAGAGGTCTCGAGGACAAGAGATTGGGACGCTCCATGGTGGAAGTCCCGAAATAGATCTATACCATCCGATTAAGGGAGGACACATGTCGTGAGATCACCCATTTCAAGGATTCAGAATCGAGAAACAAAAGAGGAAGGTGAGCATTTTGACTTCGCACCTGGCGAAGTCCCGAAACAATTTGGACTGTCCATCCATGGAGGACACGTGGCGGAGATCGAGAATCCATCAGTATTTCAGATACTGGGGATTCAAATTGACAGAGGATTTGTGTCACTGGGGGTCACAAGTCACAAAATTTCAAAACGATGAGGATCATCCATCTGAGGGAGGACACGTGGAAGCAATCCACGATTTCGGGGAAAATCCCGAAAGGAAGAGTCCATCAGGATTTCGGAAATCGGGAATTCGGGAGTCCCGTTGACAAGAGGTCGGGCTCTCAT
>SNQJ01S0090699.1:0-29926 GCA_010110895.2 Picea sitchensis
AGAAATGAATTTGCGATAAAAAATAACAGCTCTATATATTCAACCATTTAAAACTTGGTACTTTTCAAGAACAGAACGATCAAATCATGCTTAAATATAAATTTAGCAATAAAAACCCAATCCTTACTTGTCGATTCGCCTTGTTTCTAATTAATGCCATAAATTTTTGGCAGTTCGAAATGTCAGTTGGCGCAAGGAAAAATTAAGATTTCCTCATAGACTGTGCATGCATCAAATCATGAGAAATACTGGCTTAGCTCAATTAATTAGGTTTTATCAACATTAATTAATCTTTCGGTACTCGCTACATCGAGAGTTTTCACTTTAACCCTTTGAACCTCTAAAACCCGAGATTGTGATGATTATCTTGGGTTAATAAAAAATGTAATTATGATTAGGCACTTAATTAATTACGTGATTATTTATATTGCAACTTCGCGACTCGGAGCTTCCAAGGTATAGCTTCCAGGAAGCTCGTATGCCAAGTTACGAAATCGTGAGATCGCGACTTCGCGACTCGGAGCTTCCAAGGTATAGCTTCCAGAAAGTTTGTATGCCGAGTTGCGAAATCGCGAGATCGCGACTTCGCGACTCGGAGCTTCGAAGGTATATCTTCCGGGAAGTTTGTATGCCGAGTTGCGAAATCACGAGATCGTGACTTCACGACTCGAAGCTTCGAAGGTATAGCTTCCGGGAAGTTCGCATGCCAAGTTGTGAAATCGCGAGATCGCGATGATATGTTTTAATTAAAATAGGGGATAAAACCAGATTAAGTGTTTAATTAATTACATTCCTATCTTTATCGCGACTCGGGGCTTTGATAGTGTAGCTTTTAAAGGAAAATACGTCGAGTTGCGAATTCCCGACAGAGCTTAACCGCGGCTAATCTTTTTACCTTTAACATCAACACAGGTTACTAAAACAAGAATCTCGTGGTTTCGACTATCGGGATTACGACAGTAAGACTTTTGGAGTTAGTAAACGCCGAGATGCGAAACCCCGATGATGCTTAACCGTAATTTAGAAAAAGATTACTTTCGTTACTGACTTGGGTAAAACTTAAAAGTGATTTCGCTGTTTTGCTCTTCGGGACTTGTGAACTATGTGATCTATAACATCCGAAATACGAAATCTTGAGGTAAAAAAAAGGGGAAAATCATTTGCATGAAAAGTAGAACTCGCCTTGAGAGTATGACAACCATCGTCATTCGTGTGAATAGACTTCAGATATTTTGGAACAAATGAAGGAAAATATGAAAACCATCTTTCGATTTCAAGCATTAAGATATGAAATTCAAAACAGGATAGAAAACAAAGGCGGCTCCAACATAGGCTCGAACTAGGGATCCCGTTTTCCTGTAAGACGGGAAAAACAGTAGACCACGTGCCGATATTGGGTAAATGGATTCAATGGATTTATTCCAGCGAAAAATTTCCTGAGAACAGGATACCGAAGGGGAAAGGGACTTCGTTTTTTACCTTTGAAAAGATTTTCAAAACTCAGATACTTTTTAAACTTAGTTGTAGTCCCTTCCACGACATTCTCCTTCCCATTACTAAATTCAGGTCTGCCTTAAGACAATCAAAACATTTCTAGGAGACCCAACAGATCTTGGAGCTATCGGCTTGAATCAAAAGAAGAAGATTATATGTTTTTAATCAGGAAGCCCTATCTGAACATGGGATGTAGATCAGGTTTTAAAAGGAATTCGTTACCAGAGTAGAGTGATATTAATGTATAACAGCCTTACAGATATCTTAGATATTGCTTCACTGCCAATGAGCCTGTTTAGTACCCTGGTGAATTTATCTGGCCCCTTTTACTGAATTTCCTTTCACCACTTTGGAATATATTTTGTGCATTTAAATGTTGAGACGAGGGAAATCATTTTTGAATTTCCTTTCATCATCTCTCTTATAACTTGTTTTTTTTAGAGCCCGAAGATGGGGGCAATCAGTTTGTATCAGGGCTGATATCTGTGTAATATTTTTCATTATAGGTCTATCAACTTACTTTGATTACTCGGTATCAACCTTCCCTTAACTTTCACAACACCTTCGTTCACAGGGAGAAAGGGAAAAATAACTTTTTTGGGGTATTCTATTTGAGCAAGCCTCAATCCTCCGAAACTGTTGAAAAACCTAGGAAAATCAAGATCACTTTAAACGTCACTTTGTTTAGCAAGGGACCGAGGAGTTGTGAAGACCCGCTTTCTTTCCACAATCTGCTTTGAAGCTCTCGAGGTTGAAACGTAATCTCTTCTCCCTACGTAAGGAAAAAACGGAAAGATGCTGACTTTTTAAAGGGTAAACCCGAAAACATAAAAGGGTGATAGATAGAGATTTATGGACTGAAAAGAAGAGGTCAAAAAATCAAAACTAACTCTTCAAAATCTTTTTCGGGGGCGCTTTACTTTGACTGACTACTTTAATTTGAGTGACTTGTTTATTTTGTCTTATTCTTTCATAAACGATTAAACATGGAAACATTTTGTTATTTATTAGTTCATACGATGTTGTTGTCTGAATGAGGTTATCTTGGTTTTCTTTGATAGCCCTTTGGGACAAGTCTTTTAGGAAATATCACCTTTACCTTATCGTTTCATTTTCTTTGCAAAATATAAAAAATCTTTGGTATCACCTGTTTAGGCCAATTTATTTCTGACACCCAACATTCGGTTTACTTCTCCTGCTTGTTTTGTTTGCAGCTGGAATCCTGTAAAAGGCAAATACGAAGGTTATCGAGGCTATTTGAAAGGTGTCGAAAATTCACGAAAGAAAATTAGAATAACAAAACGAAATGAAAAATATATATACATAAGTAAAAATTCTATATATGAATATATAAATCTAAAATTAAATGAAATTTTTATTTATTTATTTATTTCTGACACCCAACATTCGGTTTACTTCTCCTGCTTGTTTTGTTTGCAGCTGGAATCCTGTAAAAGGCAAATACGAAGGTTATCAAGGCTATTTGAAAGGTGTCGAAAATTCACGAAAGAAAATTAGAATAACAAAACGAAATGAAAAATATATATACATAAGTAAAAATTCTATATATGAATATATAAATCTAAAATTAAATGAAATTTTTATTTATTTATTTATTTATTTATTTATTTATTGTTTTTGGCAACTGTTTATGTCATATAATGCTTCAGATAATGCCTGTTGACAGGGGCGTTGAGGATTTCACCGTCTAGATTTTCCAGTAGGAAAGAATTTTTTCCTTTGAGAGCCGAGACTCTGAATGGCCCATACCAGATGTGATCGAATTTACCATGTTTCGCTGCTTCTTCCCTCCTTACATTCCACCTTAATACTAAATCACCTGGGAGGAAATCTCTGTCCTTTGCCTTACGGTCGAATAATGCCTTCATGTCATCTTGATACTTCTGCAACCTTTCATCCATTTCGACCCTATGTTGTTGAACCTCGATTAGCTGATTTATCCTTCTGGTAACATGATTTGGTTCTTCTTTCTGATCTTGCCACAATTTCATCACGGGGAGTGCTAAATTTATAGGTAACACCACATCTGTCCCATATACCATTTGAAAAGGAGAAATGCTGATAGAATTTTTAGTGCCTATGTGATTTTCCCACAAAGCGTACTTTAAATGTACATGCCAAGACTTTTTGTTTTCATCCAACACTTTCTTAATTATATTCATCAGGGTCTTGTTAGACGACTTAGCCAATCCATTTCCTTGGGGGTAGTACATTGTAGAATGGCCAAGAACGATATTATACTTTTGGCAAAAGCTGATCATAGCCATAGATTTGAAAGCCTGGGCATTATCCGTGACTATCTTTCGGGGGCAGCCAAATCTTGACAAGATATTGTTTTCTAAGAAATCTATTACCACCGAGTCAGTTTCCCTTTTAGTTGGAATAACTTCCACCCATTTGGTAAAGTAGTCTGTGGAAGTTAAGATCCACTTGTGTTGGGCGCTAGAATGTGGATTAATCTCTCCTATAAAATCTAGCCCCCATTGTTAAAAAGGGGCTTCAGTTTCGACCAGAACTAAAGGTAGCATCGAGAGTTTCTGTTTACCTGCAAATAGCTGACAAGGGTTACAGGCTCGGACCTTGGCATTAACGTCTGAAAAGAGTTTTGGCTAGTAATACCCAGCCCTCAGAATTTTGTAAGTTGTGGCCCTCCAAGTGTGATGTCCTCCACAAACTGCTTCGTGAAATTCACTTATAACCCTTTCTGTTTTCGATTCGACTAAGTAGACTAACAAGAAAACGAGTGGGTCTTTCCAATATAGTTGATTTTCAGCGATACAATACTTAACCGCATGAAGCTTTAAAGTCCTGGCTTTTGATGGTGATAGGTCACTAAGGCATTTTAGATTCAGCAGGTAGGATACTATGTTTCTGTACCATTCTGATGATACAAACTTTTCCTCGATCTTAATTGCACTTGTTGGTTCATCAAGCTCGTTTATGTTCATATTTTCCTCATATCCCTGTATGCAGTTTATATCCAGAGCTCTGAGATTTGATTCAGGCAAAATTTTGGCCAGGCCTTGTCCTTTTATCAATTTAGTAGGTTTGATTTCCAGGTCAAATTATTGAATCTTAGCTAGCCATCGTCCTCTTTTCCCATCACTGTCTGGTTGTACCAAAATATCTTTCATAGAACTGGTCGGTACGTACGCAATGATCTTGGAATGTAATACATATGTTCTAAATTCCTTTAGTTATTTTACCATGGAGTACACTTGTTTTTTTATTATATCGTATTTAAGTTCTACGTCTCTGAGGCACTTGCTGAAAAAGGCGATCGACTGTTCAAAACCCTCTTCATTCTTTTGGAGGAGCACTGCGACAATTGTGTGTTTGGAGGCAAATGAGAAAATAAGAAAGTCTTTCAAATAATCAGGACTTGCCAATACAGGTGCCTCGGCTATGAATTTATTAATGTGTGTGAACGATGCTTTGGCCTCTGTTGTCCACTTTACTTCACTGCTCTTTTTAAGCATATCTATGATCAATTTTACAATTGTAGCGAAATTTGGGATAAATCTTCGTAAAAAAATTATTTTTCCTAAGAAGGATTGAATTTCTTTTACATTTCTAGGAATGTTTATAGTGTCTATTGCTTCAAATCTCTTAGGATCAATCTTTATTCCATCCTTAGATACAATATGACTAAATAATTTACCCTCTTACATGGCGAAGTGTGATTTCTTGGGGTTTAAGGATAGACCAAACCTGTGACATTTTTCGAATGTTTATTTAAGATGTACCAGATGCTCTTTGTCGAATTTGGAGAAAACTGTTAAATCATCGAGATAGATGACTACGAACTTATCCCTCTCTCTGATGAAAGAGATTTCCATAGTGCGTTAGAACGTGGCTCCTGCATTCATCAAACCGAAAGGCATTTTATCATACATGAATGTACCCTAAGTGGTAGTAAAAGTTTTTTTTTTTTTATCTTGTTCATTCATGGAAATTTGATTATATCCAGAGAAAGCGTCAATCATTGACATTATATTCGCCCCAACTACCCTTTCTAGCACATGATCCATTTTAGGCAGCAGATAGTTGTCTTTAAGAGAGGACTTATTTAAATTTCTGAAATCCACGCACAGTCACAATCTAATTTATCCACTCTTTTTTCTGACCGGGACCATATTTGCCACCCAGTCAGAATATCTCAGAGGTACTATAATTTTTGCCTCCAAAAGTTTCTCCATTTATCTCTCGACCACAGGTAATAAAATGGGGCTGATCTCCCTAAGATTTTTCCTAAAAGGTTTGACCCCAGGTTTTAAAGGTATCTTGTGATCGATCACGATAGTGTCGTAGGTTCTTAACTTGTTGTAAGGCCAGGCGAAAACTTATTTAAATTTTCAGAGTAGGTCCTTATATTTGTCCTTTATTTCAGAGGGGAGGAGTTCAGATATTTTAACCATCCTGGATTCTTCTTTGGTTCCTATGTCACAGTCCTCAACCTCTTCTGGTTGGGGTTGTAAGGTGGATTTTACAAGTATGTCGTTTTGATCAAACAGTCTTTCAAGAGGGATTAGTCCCTTCTGAATCTGGTTATTTTTTAGGACCAACATACGATGATTTGCGATTTTGTCTTGGAAAGCTTGAGGGTCCTCCCCTTATTTCATGATCCATATCTGGTCATTCTAATTTTCTTGATCTGCGTGAGTTTCAGAAAATTCACCTACTACTTCAAGAAACTTCTTAATTTGTTCATCATCCTCAAAAACCTGCTAGTGCTGGATATTATCTGGTATAGATGGTCTGTGTCTTATCTCTATGTGATACTTCAATTTAAAGGTTGTAGGAGGAGTGAAAGTTGAAGATGCTTTAGCTAATGCATCAACATGTAAGTTTTCTGCGTGTGGGATGAAGTGGACATTTACAGATGAGAAAATGTTTTCCATCAGATCCCAGGCACAATTCCTGTATGATCTTAATCTGGTATGCTTGGCTTGGTACTGTCGATTTACTTGTTTGACTATTAACTCTGCATCTTTGTATACCTCTAGGTTATTTATTTTTAGCTTCCTAGCAGCCTCTAATCCTAGGAACAAAGCTTTGTATTCACATACATTGTTAGTATAATCTATATCCCATTGCAGTCTGTAAGAAAAAGGAACAACGAACTTTTCTTCAAGAGCCACAAAAAGCACTCCTGCACCAGCCCCTTCGCAAGATGAGGCATCGTCAATTTTTTTTTTCCAGATACCGGTACTACACATATCCTCGGTCATGTAACCTGACTCTTCATGCTCTATATCATTTTCCTCTGTGCAACCATCTAAACCATCGTCAAAAGATAAGATACAATTTCCTAAATCTTGATCTGCAATGTAAATAGGGAAATTGTTTGGATTTTGAGGGTCGCTTACTGTATATGCTAACCTCATCTCCCTGTACAACCGAGTAAATTGTCCACCAAACATAGGAATTTTGGCGAATGTCATATTTAGTTGAAGAGAACCCCCCAACTTGGCTACCCATGACCTAGACAATAGTAAGCCATACTTGGGGGGAATATCAGCAATAACCACATCCATCAAGATACTCTTAACTGGGACCTGTACCAGGATGACTACTAAATCCTTTATCATTCCCATACACTTAACTCTTCTCAAGTCAAAAGAGTAAAGATCTCCTTAAGGTCTGGTGATCTGGAGACCCAATTTGTCCATAGTAATTTTAGGCATCACGTTATGGGAGGCTCCGAAGTCTAGCATGCAATTATGCAACAGTTGATCGTATACATTTAAGGTGATATAAAAGGGAGAAATAATTTCTTTGGCCCCTTCAAAATGTGGACCAAAAATGATGTTGGGTTTATCATCTTCCAGGTTTAAAATGTCAGATTGGCTTTCTATCTCTGAGACACCTATCACTTTGGTAATCTACTTTCGATAAACTAGGTTTTCTGCTATCTCTACCAGAGGAATTTGTATCTTAATTTTATTTATCTCATTTTCGAAACTGAAAACTCCTCTCACCTTGTCTGTTTCTCTAGTTGGGACTTCCAAATCCTTCCTTTCCGACTTATTTTCCTGGACCGCTTTATTACTCATGATCTTGGTTGAAGGTGTAATTGTATTAGTTGTTTTGGTTCCTTGTGTTTGGGTCTCAACTTTTCCCACTTCGGGTTCTTGTGTGTTTACTACTTTCGCTTTGTTGTTAGGTAACAGGGTTTCTTTCGGAGTAGGCTCATAAGTTTGAACTCTTGGGAGAATTTTCTTAGGTTGAGTAGTTGAAATGAGCTTACTCTTAGATCTCAAGTTATACTTAGGTTGGACCTTGGCCATTATCATTTCGGTTTCTTCTTGAGAGCTACAAAGGTCAGTATGATATCTTTCTTCACCCTTAACTGACGATAGTTGAGTGTTTAGAGATTTTTCATAATCTTCTCTATTCAGATATGGTTGTGTGTAGTCATCACTGAAGTTCGTGACATCATCATCTGAATCTCCAAAATCTTGGAGATCATTCGCTCTTATAAAAATTTTGTTCTTTAGGGGAGTTTGTATTTTTTGATCTTCGTTTTTTATCTGTCTTTGCTGGTTTGGGGGGTTGGGATTCCTCTTGAAATCCTTTTTGGCCAAAGAATCGACTTTGGCCTGTTATAGCTCCATTATGGATATTTTATTAGACAACTCCTTAATTACCCTGGCCATATCGTCTACTTTGTGATCTGTGTATCTATTAGACCCTAACGGCCCTGCTTGTTCTCTAAAGCGTCTAGTTTCTCGATTTCCCGTTTCTACTTTAGATTTTAACTTACAAGAAGCCATCATATTTGACTCAATTTCTACAACATCATCTTGCATTCGGTTTAGAGTAGCTCCTCTTCTTTTCCGTAAAATAAGTGCAAAATCTGGTTCGAAAGCTCCCGCGAAAGTTACTTTGGTTGTGGGTTGGGACAGTTTAACCTCGACTGGGGTTTTGTTATATAGCTTATTGTATCTTTGAATAAACTCCATAATTATTTCTGAATTCTTTTTTCTTAAAGACTCAAACTTAGTTAAATAATATAGGTGGTCCTTTATTTCACCCCATTGTCTAAGGAAAACATCTTCCAAGGCGTCATAGGACAAGATAGATTTTGCGGGTAGACTCCGAAACCAAGTTTGGACCTGACCTTTGAAGGTTTGGACGAGAAGCCTCGAATACACATCTTCATGTTCGAGAACTAGGATGTCTATGAATTGATCAAATAAATTTATGTGTTCGGCTGCGGTCAAATCTCCTTCCCCAGCGAATTTTGGCAAATTTTTTATATAATTTTCGAGAAGGTCGTGTAGAGGAACGGGAAACACCAAGGGAGCGTATCTTGCTACCACTTTAGAAAACACTCTGGGAGGGGGGGTACACCCTTGGCCTCCAACTCCTCCCTTAGGAGCAGCTTCGCATCCTCCTCCGACAACCCCTCGACCTCCTCCTTCGGCGGCTGCCATCATTATTAGTGGAAAGTTGTAAAGGGGGTTTTGGAAGATTAAAAGTGAATCTTTACTTTCTTCGCGGGGTGAAAAATCCGAGGATGACTGGTAAGGGATGCAAGGGCTTGGCTCTTCAGACTTGCAAGAGATGTAGTCAGGGGAACCAACAGGTGTAGAAGATGGATGCATGAAATATTCTTCGAGACCGTGTGAGGTCACGAAATTCAACTGAAGAGTCGACGATATATCGACAGTAGATAAATTTTCTACAGGACTTTTTCCTTTATGTTCTATAGGGGTTATCGAACGGGTTTCACTTCTAACTTCAGAGAAGTTTGACGTTAGATCTTTAGTGTCAAAAAGAGGGCTGCATGAAGTTGAAGGTTCAGAAGAAATCTTGGTCTTTAGTTGTGGGTACTTAGGCTGATAGACTGTAGGGGTCGGCTTAAGAGAGCCTCTCGCCTTTAAAATCTTCTCAGTATCGGTCACGGGTGTGGTCTGTTTACCATCTGGGTTTTTCCAGGTAATCCTTTGTCCGGATGCCAAATTATTAATCGTGGAGTTGCCAAGTGAAAGATTGGAAAGCCTTTAAAAGGTGTGCACTCTTTGTTCACTATCAAAGGGTGGCACTTTCAACAAAAAAAATGTCATTTTCCCATTGAAAAAGATTTCGTAGCTTCGGTCCCTGACAATGGCGCCAAAAAGATGTTGTTCCAGAGTCTGTACTTAAGTCTTAGAAGTACAGTGTCTAGGCATCCGAAAGTGAGTAAGGGGTAGAGAAGGAAGAAACATCAACTTTCGGTAAGGGAAACTAGGGTTGATTTCTGAGTTGGGGTTGTCTAGCTTCCAACTGTTCCTGGATGTTTATATCCCTTTCAATCGCTGCCCATGAACATTCGAGCTCAACCCGAGTAGTGGTTTTTTTAAGAATAGTATCAAAAATATTTAAGGAAATATGTGTTTGATCTGATAGTCTGGGTTCGATATTAGACTGTCTTGTTACAAGGACAGTCATAGAGGAACAGAAAGATAAGAAAAACTCGGGGAAAATTAGGTGTTGTCTCAATTTCGGTCGTATAAAAGAGAGTTTACAGTTCCAGGAGTGAAAATAGGGTGAAAACCAAAGGCACTTTCCCGTAACTGAGTTATATTTTAATAAATATGTATGAGGTGGGAGAAAACATTAAGTTGTCTATCGTGTAAGGCTCTTATCAAGGGAGAATCTCACTTATACACAAAAGAAGAAAAAGGTAAAGAAATAACTCGATGAAGCATTATATATATATATATATATATATATATATATATATAATTATAAAGTGTTGACTGGTCTTATACCTGCTGATAGCTGGTACAGAGGAAAAACAGTAAACAATATAGAAAACCAGAATTCATTCACTATAGTAGAGGTTGTACTAAATTATAATGAAGCATTCATGAGATACAATTATGAAATGAAATGAAATATGAGATACAAGGAAACAAACTCATAACACAATCGTGACGGAATTGAGAATCTTCGGATTTGCTTTAGGTTAACTCTCAAAATAGAAAACCTCTATTACAATCGACACAAAAAGGTCCAACCTTTGTTCCTTCCTTCTATTGTATATTTATACATATTTACATATGATGGAATCTCAATCGTTCTAGGATTTTCAGTTACAACAAGAAGGAGATCAATCGTTTCATTTCCTTATCTCTATCTTTATTTGGTACCAGAAGCTTTCCCTCTCGCATGCTCGGTACAAGTGACATATATTTCCACTAGCTGAGATATCAACCTTGACGGTTCCACTTGACAATTGGCCTCAAAAGAGTAACAATCTCGGGCTAATTGCGACAACCTTTCTTCCATCTGTCGGTCTATGATGTCAATAGCTCATAATTGCACACTTGGTTTAATCATACATTTATCTATTTGAACTATGTCTGCCATAGTTACTTGTGATATTTTGGCCGAATCTCTTTCTTCTTTTTCATTTATATCCAACGATATTCTCGCTATATTCATGTGACTCAATGTCTCAGCATTGCCTTCGCTATCAATACTTAACAGATTACCATCTATAGAACCAATTGCCTCTTCAAAGGATTTCATTACCTTCTTGGCTTGAAGTTTACCTTCTGTTATATTGTACTCCCATTCTTTTAATAAAATATTTCCTCTAGTCTGCCCTGAAATGGAAAACCTGGGAGTACTTTCCGATTCCCTGTTGTTTGTAGCTATTACAGACTCTTGAAATGCGACCCGAGCTGCTCCAACTTCTCTTTCTCTCACAGATAAATTTTCCAATAATTCATCAACGAGTAAGCAGTTGTCCCGAATTATCTCTACCTTGGCGACTAAACTTCCCTGGGCTCCAGAAACCCTGCTCCAAATATCCATTGCCTGGGACTGGGACATCCTAATATCTATAAATTTACTCTTGGCGATTTCCACTCTAGCCTGTAGCTGCTCAATCAAGTCCTTTTGCTGGTCCGCTTGTATCTGACCGTCCTGAACTACCAGCTCTTCTTGTTCGAGCTTAGTTTGGAACAACTCTATCTCCTTTTTATCGGCCAACCATGCTTGTTCTATTCCTGCGCTTTCCTGGTCCTTGGTAACCTCCTCTGCTATGGCTAGTTTAGCTTCTAAGGTTTTGATGATGCAATTTTTTAGCTTTAGCTGATTTTTCAAAACCCACTGAAAATTGGTTTGTTGTGGCATATGCCCCTAATGTCCCAGCTATTTCTGTAGCAAACTCTTATTTCTTCTTGTCTTTTCCATCGGTCAACACCTTGAACTTCTTGGTTGTTGATCCTTCTTCTTGATAGAATTCTCTTTTTACCACAACCTTTCTCTTCTTATCGAAAAAGAACTCATTTGGAGGGAGCTCTTCCACCCTTATAGGCCTCAATTATTCATTTAAAATCCACCCTGCATCTATGTTTCCCTGAGTTGACTGCAAGGGAGTAATGGAGGCGATGGGATCTCTGATTTGCTTAGCTGGCTGTCCTGGAGTAGTGACTGGAGTCTGTTTTTTCGGTGGCTTGGGATTCTTCATCTCTATTTTTGGACTCCTAGTTTGCTCTTTCCTGTCCTGGTGTTTTTCTTAGCTGGGTGCCGCATATTTGGAGCTTTCGGCTTCTTTTTGTTTCACCTCTGTTGTACTTGGATTCTCACCTCGCAATACTGCGGGAAGACAACTGTGTCGATGTTCTTGGAATTTTAGAACATCGGCCCTCTCTTTGGGTGCTAGGGCTTGTATCCGAGCCAAAATCTCGACATAACATCTTGCACCTCGGAAAAAATCATCTGAGGGAGAATTCTCGTGCTCGAACCTTTTGAGTCCGCAACTGGCCAAGTGATTACTTATGACCCTTTGCGGATCGTGCTTCTTGAATTCAATATGAACCAATTTTAGGTCTTCTAGGGCTACTGCCTCAGCTTTAGCATGCCCGAAATCTAACAAAGAATATGAATTTAAATGAACAAGAAAAGGTAGCCATACCTTCTTTGAATATCCCTTAAGCTCCTTGCTTATGCCACCGATTATGGTTTTCCTAGCAAGCTCACAAGCCAGCTTGTCGGGTATGAATAATGGTAATTCATGCGGGGGAACATAAGCACCGAAAACCCTGAGATATGATAATTATGCTTCTACATACCAGCCAACTATATTGCTCAGATTTGTCGCTATACTATCCGAGATCCTGGGTGGTGGGTGGCAAAAAATAGTGACATGCAGTAGTACCATTACCCAATTAAATATTTCATACACAAAATCTGTCGCTTTGTTTTCCCACAGTTTTGAATGGTAGACGTGGATGGGCTCAGCCTTTGATGGAGTCCAACTCCAGCTCATTAAGGGAAAGGGAATTAGAAAACACACGACGTCCATAATGTACGCGGACATAAAGAATGAAGCAATCTTTCCGCTCTCCCTCTGCTCCCGATACTCTGTAACTCGACTGGTCAAGCTATCAGACAACATTTTAGCCCAGTCAAAGGAATGGCCTTCAAAACTGAATGTATTAGAGGCACCCACTGAAGAAAAAAATGGGTGGTGTCCTCTCTCCCGTATAGTCTACAGGTCATCATAGCTACATATTTGAACTGCGGTTCCAAGAAAGCTATTGAATATATACCATTATTGTCTTCCCTGAACTTCGCAGGGTGTGAAACCCAATCTCTGATTAAACTGGACATAGTTTTGTCATATTGCACACATTCCTTATATTTTAAGTTCTCCAAGAATTCAGCATCGTATGTAAGGTCCGACATGGTAGGCAACTTGTACATAGCCTGCAATTGTTCGGGTCTAAAAGTCCCAATAGTGACTTTTTGTTCATTGATGATGGTTCTGGTTGGTGTGTCCACATGGTCTAATGCCCACTGGACCATATCATAGTAAGGGAGCAGTTGTGGCCTGGCCACTACTTTATTCATTCCAGATTGGATGACAATCTTATATTTGGTGGTCAGGTTGTCTTTTTCATTGTCACTGGAATCATCAAAATAATCTACCAATTCAGACTATAGAACATCAGAAACAAACGACCAAGTCCTGACAAAGTCAACACTTCGAGGTGAAGTATCAGCGACGTTTTCTGAACCTTGTCCCAAAACCTCAACATTGTCTTTAGACGTTTTTCGCTGGGCCATGGCGGGGGATCCTGCTTTAGCTCTTCTGCAATAGAAATATGTATACATACAGAAATTAGTTCACTGAGAAAAGTTTGCTCTGTGTAATATAGAAATGAATTTGCGATAACAAATAACAGCTCTATATATTCAACCATTTAAAACTCGATACTTTTCAAGAACAGAATGGTCAAATCATGCTTAAATATAAATTTAGCAATAAAAACCCAATCCTTACTTGTCGATTCGCCTTGTTTCTAATTAATGCCATACATTTTTGGCAGTTCGAAATGTCAGTTGGCGCAAGGAAAAATTAAGACTGCCTCGTAGACTGTGCATGCATCAAATCACGAGAAATACTGGCTTAGCTTAATTAATCAGGTTTTATCGACGTTAATTGATCTTTTGTTACTCGCTACATCGGGAGTTTTCTCTTTAACCCTTTGAACCTCTAAGACCCGATATTTCGATGATTATTTTTGGTTAATAAAAAACGTAATTATGATTAGCCACTTAATTAATTGCGTGATTGTTTATATCGCAACTTCGCGACTCGGAGCTTTGAAGGTATAACTTCCGGGAAGATCGTATGCTGAGTTGCGAAATCGTGAGATCGCGAGTTCGCGACTTAAAGCTTCCAAGGTATAGCTTCTAGGAAGTTCGTATGCCGAGTTGCGAAATCGTGAGATCGCGACTTCGCGACTCGGAGCTTCGAAGGTATAGCTTCCGGGAAGTTTGTATGTCGAGTTGCGAAATTGCGAGATCGCGACTTCGCGACTCAGAGCTTCGAAGGTATAGCTTCCAGGAAGTTCGTATGCTGAGTTGCAAAATCATGAGATCGCGACTTCGCGACTCGGGGCTTCGAAGGTATAGCTTCCGGGAAGTTCGTATGCCGAGTTGCGAAATCGTGAGATCGCGATGATATTTTTTAATTAAAATAGGGGATAAAACCGGATTAAGTGTTTAATTAATTACGTTCCTATCTTTATCGCTACTTCGCAACTCAGAGCTTTGATAGTGTAGCTTTTAAAGTAAAATACGCCGAGTTGTGAATTCCCGACAGAGCTTAACCGCGGCTAAGATTTTTACCTTTAACATTAACGCGGGTTACTAAAACAAGAATCTCGTGGTTTCGGATATCAGGATTATGACAGTAAGACTTTTGGAGTTAGTAAACGCCACGATGCGAAACCCCGATGATGCTTAACCGTAATTTAGAAAAAAATTACTCTCGCTACTGACTTGGGTAAAACTTAAAAGTGATTTCGCCGTTTCGCTCTTCGGGAATTGTGAACTATGTGATCTATAACATCCGACATACGAAATCCTGAGGTAAAAAAAAGAGGAAAATCATTTGAACGAAAAGTAGAGCTTGCCTTGAGAGTATGATAGCCGTCGTCGTTCGCGTGATGAGACTTCAAAGATTTTGGAACAAATGAAGGAAAATATGAAAACCATCTTTCGATTTCGAGCATTAAGATATGAAATTCAAAACGGGATAAGAAATAAAGGCGGCTCCAACATAGGCTCCAACTAGGGATCCCATTTTCCTGTAAGACGGGAAGAATAGTAGACCACATGCCGATATTAGGTAAATGGAGTTAATGGCTTTATTCTAGCGAAAAAGTTCCTGAGAACAGGATACCGAAGGGGAAAGGGACTTCGTTTTTTACCTTTGAAAAGATTTTCAAAACTCAGATACTTTTTAAACTTAGTTGTAGTCCCTTTCACGACTTTCTCCTTCCCGTTACTGAATTCAAGTCTGCCTTAAGACAATCAAAACAGTTCTAGGAGACCCAACAGATCTTGTGGCTATCGGCTTGAATAAAAAAAAAAAGATTATATGTTTTTAATCAGGAAGCCATGTCTGAACATGGGATGTAGATCAGGTTTTAAAAATAATTGGTTACCAGAGTAGAGTGATATTCATGTATAACAGAATTATAGATATCTCAGATATTGCTTCACTGCCAGCGAGCCTGTTTAGTACCCCGATGAAGTTATCTGGCCCCTTCCACTGAATTTCCTTTCACGACTTCGGAATATATTTTGTGCATTTAAATGTTGAGATGAGTGCAATCATTTTTGAATTTCCTTTCATTGTCTCTCTTATAACTTGCTTTTTTTAGAGCGCCCAGATGGGGGCAATCAGTTTGTATCAGGGCTGATATCTGTGTAATAATTTTCATTATAGGTCTATCAACTTACTTTGATTACTCGGTACCAACCTTCCTTTAACTTTCACAACACCTTCGTTCACAGGGAGAAAGGGAAAACTAACTTTTTTGGGGTATTCTGTTTGAGCAAGCCTCAATCCTCCGAAACTGTTGAAAAACCTAGGAAAATCAGGATCACTTTAAGCGTCACTTTGTTTAGCAAGGGAACGAGGAGTTGTGAAGACCCACTTTCTTTCCACAATCTTCTTTGAAACTCTCGAGGTTGAAACGTAATCTCTTCTCCCTACATATGCAAAAAATGGAAAGATGATGACTTTTTAAAGGGTAAACCCGAAAACAGAAAAGGGTGACAGATAGAGATTTATGGACTGAAAAGAAGAGGTCAAAAAATCAAAACTGACTCTTCAAAATATTTTTCGGGGGCGCTTTACTTTGACTGACTGCTTTAATTTGAGTGACTTATTTATTTTGTCTTATTCTTCCGTAAACGATTAAACATGGAAACATTCTGTTATTTATTAGTTCAGACGATGTTGCTGTCTGAATGAGGTTATCTCGGTTTTCTTTGATAGCCCTTCAGGACAAGTCTTTTAGGAAATCTCACCTTTACCTTATCGTTTCATTTTCTTTGCAAAATATCAAAAATCTTTGGTATCACCTGTTTAAGCCAATTTATTTTTGACACCCAACTTTCGGTTTACTTCTCCTGCTTGTTTTGTTTGCAGCTGGAATCCTGTAAAAGTCAAATATGAAGGTTATCGAGGTTATCTGAAAGGTGTCGAAAATTCATGAAAGAAAATCAGAATAACAAAGAGAAATGAAAAATATATATACACAAGTAAAAATTCTATATATGAATATATAAATTTAAAATTAAATGAATTATTTATTTATTTCTTTCTTTCTTTATTTTTATTTTTATTTTTATTTTTTTTTGGCGACTGTTTATGTCATATAGTGCTTCAGATAATGCCTATTGATAGGGGTATTGAGGATTTCACCGTCTAGATTTTCAAGTAGGAAAGAATTTTTTCCTTCGAGAGCCGAGACTCTGAATAGTCCATACCAGAGGTGATCAAATTTACCGTGTTTCACTGCTTTTTCCCTCCTTGCATCCCACCTTAATACTAAATCAACTGGGAGGAGATCTTTGTCCTTCGCCCTACAATCGAATAATGCCTTCATGTCGTCTTGATACTTCTGCAACCTTTCATCCATTTCGACCCTATGTTGTTGAACCTCGATTAGCTGATTTATCCTTCTGGTGACATGATTTGGTTCTTCTTTTTGATCTTGCCACAATTTCATCATGGTGAGTGATAAATTTATAGGTAACGCCGCATATGTCCCATATACCATCTGAAAATGAGACATGCCGATAGACTTTTTAGTGCCTATGCGATTTTCCCACAAAGCGTACTTTAAATGTACATGCCAAGACTTTTTGTTTTCATCCAACACTTTCTTAATTATATTGATCAGGCTCTTGTTAGACGACTCGGCCAATCCATTTCCTTGGGGGTAGTATGATGTAGAATGGCCAAGAATGATATTATACTTTTGGTAGAAGTTGATCATAGCCATAGATTTGAACGCCTGAGTATTATCCGTGACTATCTTTTGGGGGCAGCCAAATCTTGACAAGATATTGTCTTCTAAGAAATCTATTACCACCGATTCAGTTGCCCTTTTAGTTGGAATACCTTCCACCCATTTGGTAAATTAGTCTGTGGCAGTTAAGATCCACTTGTGTTGGGCGCTAGAATGTGGATTAATATCTCCTATAAAATCTAGCCCCCATTATTGAAAAGGGGCTTCAGTTTTGACCGGAACTAAAGGTAGTGACAGGAGTTTTTGTTTACCTGCAAATAGCTGACAAGGGTTACAGGATCAGACCTTTGTGTTAACGTCTGAAAATAGTTTTGGCTAGTAATACCCAACCCTCATAATTTTTTAAGCTGTGGCCCTCCAAGCGTGATGTCCTCCACACACTTATAACCCTTTCTGTTTCCGATTCGACTAAGCAGACTAACAAGAAACCAAGCGGGTCTTTCCAATATAGTTGATTTTCAGCGATACAATACTACAATACTTAACTGCATGAAGCTTTAAAGTCCTGTCTTTTGATGGTGATAGTTCACTCGGGCATTTTAGAGTCAGCAAGTAGGATACTATGTTTCTGTACCATTATGATGATACAAACTTTTCCTCGATCTTAATTGCACTTGTTGGTTCATCAAGCTCATTTACGTTCATATTTTCCTCATATCCTTGTATGGAGTTTATATCCAGAACTCTGAGATTTGATTCAGCCAAAATTTTGGCCAGGCCTTTTCCTTTTATCAATTTAGTAGGTTTGATTTCCAGGTCAAATCCTTGAATCTTAGCCGGCCATCGTCCTCTTTTCCCATCACTGTCTGGTTGTACTAAAATATCTTTCACAGAACTTGTGGGTACGTACGCAATGATCTTGGAATGTAATGCATATGTTCTAAATGCCTTCAGTGCTTTTACCATGGCGTACACTTGTTTTTCTATTATATCATATTTAAGTTCTGTGTCTATGAGGATCTTGCTGAAAAAGCCGATCGGCTGTTCGAAACCCTCATTGTTCTTTTGGAGGAGCACCGCGACAATTGTGTGTTCGGAGGCAAATGAGAAAATAAGAAAGTATTTCAGATAATCGGGACTTGCCAATATAGGTGCCTCAGCTATGATTTTCTTGATGTGTGCGAACGACGCTTTGGCCTCTTTTGTCCACTTTACTTCGCTGTTCTTTTTCAACACATCTATGATAAATTTTACAATTTCTGTGAAATTTGGGATAAATCTTCGTAAAAAAATTATTTTTCCTGAGAAGGATTGAATTTCTTTTACATTTCTAGGAATGCTTATAGTGTCTATTGCTTCAACCCTCTTAGGATCAATCTTAATTCCATCCTTAGATACAATATGACCCAATAATTTACCCTCTTGCATGGCGAAGTGTGATTTCTTGGGGTTTAAGGATAGACCAAACTTGCGAAATTTTTCGGATGTTTGTTTAAGATGTACCAGGTGCTCTTCGTCGGATTTGGAGAAAACTGTTAAATCATCGAGATACATGTCTACGAACTTATCCCTCTCTCCAATGAAAGCGATGTACATAGCGCGTTGGAACGTGGCTCCTGCATTCATCAAACCGAAAGGCATTTTATCATACATGAACGTACCCCAAGGGGTAGTAAACGTTGTTTGTTCTTTATCTTGTTCATTCATGGTAATTTGATTATATCCAGAGAAATTGTCAATCATAGACATTCTATTCGCCCCAACTACCCTTTCTAGCAAATAATCCATTTTAGGCAGTGGATAGTTGTCTTTAAGAGATGACTTATTTAAATTTCTGAAATCCATGCACAGTCACAGTCTAATTTCTCCACTCTTTTTTCTGTCCGGGACCAGATTTTCCACCCAGTCAGAATATCTCAGAGGTACTATAATTTTTGCCTCCAAAATTTTCTTCACTTCTCTCTCGACCACAGGCAATAAAATGGGGTTGATCTGCCTAAGATTTTGTCTAAAAGGTTTGACCCCAGGATTTAAAGGTATCTTGTGATCGATCACGACGGTGTCGTAGGTTCTTAACTCGTTGTAAGACCAGGGGAAAACGGCTTTAAATTATCTGAGTAGGTCCTTATATTTGTCCTTTATTTTAGGGGGGAGGAGTTTAGATATTTTAACCATCCTAGATTCTTCTTTGGTTCCTATGTCACAATCCTCAACCTCTTCTGGTTGGGGTTGTAAGGTGGATTTTATAGGTATGTCGTTTTGATCAAACAGTCTTTCCAGTGGGATCAGTCCCTTCAAAATCTGGTTATTTTTTAGGACCAGCATACGATGATTTGGGATTTTGTCTTGGAAAGATTGAGGGTCGTCCCCTTCTTGCATGATCCATATCTGGTCATTCTGATTTTCTTGATCTGCGTGAGTTTCATAAAATTCATCTACTGCTTCAAGAAACTTCTTAATTTGTTCATCATCCTCAAAAACCTGTCAGTGCTGGATATTATCTGGTATAGATGGTTTGTGTCTTATCTCTATGTGATACTTCAATTTAAAGGTTGTAGGAGGAGTGAAAGTCAAATATTCTTTAGCTAATGCATCAACATGTAAGTTTTCTGCACGTGGGATGAAGTGGACATTTACAGACAAGAAAAAAATTTCCATCAGATCCCAGGCACAATTCCTATATGATCTTAATCTGGGATGCTTGGCTTGGTACTATCGATTTACTTGTTTGACTATTAACTCTGCATCTCCGTATACCTCTAGGTTATTTATTTTTAGCTTCCTGGCAGCCTCTAATCCTAGGACCAAAGCTTCGTATTCACATACGTTGTTAGTATAATCTATATCCCATTGCAGTCTGTAAGAAAAATGAACAACGAACTTTTCTTCAGGAGCCAAAAAAAGCACTCCTGCACCAACCCCTTCCCAAGACGAGGCACCGTCAAAAAACATTTTCTAGATACCGGTACTACACATATCCTCGGTCATGTAACCTGAATCTTCACGCTCTATATCGTTTTCATTTGTGAAACCATCTAAACCGTCGTCAAAAGATAAGATACAATTTCCTAAATCTTGATCTGCAATGTAAATAGGGAAATTGTTCAGATTTTGAGGGTTGCTTACTGTATATGCTAACCTCGTCCCCTTATACAACCGAGTAAACTATCCACCAAACACAGGAATTGTGGCGAACGTCATATTTAGTTGAAGAGAACCCCCCAACTTGGCTACCCATGACCTAGACAACAGTAAGCCATACTTGGGGGGAATATCAACAATAACCACATCCATCAAGATACTCTTAACTGGGACCTGTGCTAGGGTGACTACTATATCATTTATCATTCCCATACACTTAACTCTTCTCAAGTCAAAAGAGTAAAGATCTCCATAAGATCTGGTGATCCGGAGACACAATTTGTCCATAATAATTTTAGGCATCACGTTATGGGAGGCTCCGGAGTCTAGCATGCAATTATGGAGCAGTTGATAGTATACATTTAAGGTGATATAAAAGGGAGCAACAGTGTCTTTGGCCCCTTCAAAATGTGGACCAAAAGTGATGTTGGGTTTATCATCTTCCAGGTTTAAAATGTTAGATTGGCTTTCTAGCTCTGAGACACCTATCACTTTGGTAATCTGCTTTCGATAAACTGGGTTTTTTGCTAACTCTACCAGAGGAATTGGTATCTTAATTTTATTTATCTCGTTTTCGAAACTAAAAACTCCGCTCACCTTGTCTATTTCTCTAGTTGGGACTTATGAATCCTTCCTTTTCGACTTATTTGCCTGGACCGCTTTATTACTCATGATCTTGGTTGAAGGTGTAATTGTATTAACTATTTTTGTTCCTTGTGTTTGGGTCTCAACATTTCCCACTTCGGGTTCTTGTGTGTTTACTCCTTTTGCTTTGTTGTTAGGTAACAAGGTTTCTTCCGAAGTAGGCTCATAAGTTTGACCTCTTGGGAGAATTTTCTTAGGTTGAGTAGTTGAAATGGGCTTACTCTTAGATCTCAAGTTATACTTAGGTTGGACCTTGGCCATTATCATTTCGGTTTCTTCTTGAGAGCTACAAAGGTCAGTATGATATCTTTCTTCACCCTTAACCGACGATTGTTGAGTATTTAGAGATTTTTCATAATCTTCTCTAGTCAGATACAGTTGTGTGCAGTCATTACCGAAGTTTATGACATCATCATCTAATTCTCCGAAATCTTGGAGATCATTCGTTCCTATAAAATTTTCCTTCTTTAGGGGAGTTTGTATTTTTTGATCTTCATTTTTTATCTGTCTTTGCTGGTTTGGGGGGTTGGGATTCCTCTTGAAATCCTTTTTGGCGAAAGAATCATCTTTGGCCTGTTCTAGCTCCATTCTGGATATTTTATTAGATAGTTCCTTAATTACCCTGGCCATATCGTCTACTTTGTCATCTGTGTATCTATTAGACCCTGACGACCCTGCTTGTTCTCTAAAGCGTCTAGTTTCTCGATTTCCCATTTCTACTTTAGCTTTTAACTTACCAGAAACCATCATATTTGACTCAATTTCTACAACATCATCTTGCATTCGGTTTAGAGTAGCTTCCCTTATTTTCCGTAAAAGAAGTGAAAAATCTGGTTCGAAAGCTCCCGCGAAAGTTACTTTGGCTGCGGGTTGGGATGGTTTAACCTCGGCTGGGATTTAACTTATTGAATCTTTGAACTCCATAACTGTTTCTGAATTCCTTTTTCTTAAAGACCCAAACTCAGTTAAATAATATAGGTGGTCCTTTCTTTCACCCCATTGTCTAAGGAAAGCATCTTCCAAGGCGTCATATGACAAGATAGATCCTGCAGGTAGACTCTGAAACCAAGTTCGGACCTGACCTTCAAAGGTTTGGATGAGAAGCCTCGAATACACATCTTCATGTTCGAGACCTAGGATGTCTTCGAATTGATCAAATAAATTTATGTGTTCGTCTACAGTTAGATCTCCTTCCAGAGTGAATTTTTGTAAATTTTTTATATAATTTTCGGGAAGGTCGTGCAGAGGAACGGGCAACACCAAGGGAGCGTATCTTTCTTCCACTTTAGAAAACACTCTCGGAGGGGCGACAGACCCTTGGCCTCCAGCTCCTCCCCCAGGAGCACCTTCGTCTCCTCCTCCGACAACCCCTCCACCTCCTCCTCCGACGGCTGCCATCGTTATTAGTGGAAAGTTGTAAAGGGGGTTTTGGAAGATTAAAAGTGAATCTTTACATTCTTCGCGGGGTGAAAAATCCAAGGATGACTGGTAAGGGATGTGAGGGCTTGGCTCTTCAGACTTGCAAGAGATGTAGTCAGGGGAATCAACGGGTGTGGAAGCTAGATGTGTGAAATATTCTTCGAGACCGTGTGAGGTCATGAAATTCAACTGAAGAGTCGACGCTATATCGATAGTAGATAAAACATTTACAGGACTTTTTCCTTTATGTTCTATAGGGGTTATCGAACGGGTTTTGCTTCTAACTTTAGAGTAGTTTGATGTTAGATCTTTAGTGTCAAAAAGAGGGCTGCGTGAAGTTGAAGGTTCAAAAGAACTCTTGGTATTTAGTTGTGGGTACTTAGGCTGATAGACTACAGGGGTCAGCTTAAGAGAGCCTCTCGCCTTTAAAATCTTCTCAGGATCAGTCACGGGTGTGGTCTGTTTACCATTCGGGTTTTTCCTGGTATTACTTCGTCCGGATTCCAACTTATTAATCATGGAGTCACCAAGTGAAAGATTGGAAAGCCTTTAAAAGGTGTGCACTCTTTGTTCACTATCAAAGGGTCACACTTTCAACAAAAAAAAATGTCGTTTTCCCAGGGAAAAAGATTTCGTAACTTCGGTCCCCGACAACGGTGCCAAAAATATGTTGTTCCAAAGTCTATACTTAAGGCTTAGAAGTACAGTGTCTAGGCATCCAAAAGTGAGTAAGGGGTAGAGAAGGAAGAAACATCAACCTTCGGTAAGGGAAACTAGGGCTAATTTCTGAGTTGGGGTTGTCTAGCTTCCAACTGTTCCTGAATGTTTATATCCCTTTTAATCGCTGCCCATGAACGTTCAAGCTCAACCCTAGTAGTGGTTGTTTTAAGAATAGTATCAAAAATATTTAAGGCAATATGTGTTTGATCTGATAGTTCGGGTTCGATATTAGGTTGTCTTGTTACAGGGACAGTCATAGAGGAACAAAAAGATAAGAAAAACTTGGGGAAAATTAGGTGTTGTCTCAATTTCAGTCATATAAAAGAGAGTTTATAGTTCCAGGAGTGAAAATAGGGTGCAAACCAAAGGCCCTTTCCCGTAACTGAGTTATATTTTAATAAATATGTATGAGGTGGGAGAAAATATTAAGTTGTCTATCGTGTAAGGCTCCTATCAAGGGAGAATCTCACTTATAAATAGAAGAATAAAAAGGTAAATAAATAACTCGATGAAGCATAAAATATATATAGAATTCTAAAGTGTTGACTAGTCTTATTCCTACTGATAGTTGGTACAGAGGAAAAACAGTAAAAAATATAGAAAACCATAATTAATTCACTATAGTAGAGGTTGTACTAAATTATAGCGAAGCATTCATGAGATACAAATATGAAATGAAATGAAATATGAGATACAAGGAAACAAACTCATAACACAGTCGTGACGAAATTGAGAATCTTTGGATTTTCTTTAGGTTAACTCTCAAAATAGAAAACCTCTATTACAATCGACACAAAAAGGTCCAGCCTTTGTTCCTTCCTTTTATTGTATATTTATACAGATTTACATATGATGGAATCTCAATCATTCTAGGATTTTCAGTTACAACAAGGAGATCAATCGTTTCATTTCCTTATCTCTGTCTTTATTTGGTACCAGAGGCTTTCCCTCTCGCATGCTCGGTACAAGTGACACATCTTTCCACTAGCCGAGATATCAACCTTGACGATTCTGCTTGACAATTGGTCTCAAAAGAGTAACAATCTCGAGCATATTGCGACAACCTTTCTTCCATCTGTCGGTCTATGATGTCAATAGCGCATAATTGCACACTTGGTTTAATCATACATTTATCTATTTGAACTATGTCTGCCATAGTTACTTGTGAGATTTCGTCCGAATCTCTTTCTTCTTTTTCATTTATATTCATTTGACTCAATGTCTTAGCATTGCCTTCTCTATCAATACTTAATAGATTACCATCTATAGAACCAAAAGCCTCTTCAAAGGATTTCATTACCTTCTTGGCTTGTAGTTTACCTTATGCTATACTGTGCTCCCATTCTTTCAATAAAATATTTCCTCTGGTCTGCTCTGAAATGGAAAACCTAGGAGTACTTTCCAATTCCCTGTTGTTTGTAGCTATTATAGCCTCTTGAAATGCGACCCGAGCTGCTCCATCTTCTCTTTCTCTGACAGATAAATTTTCCAATAATTCATCAACGAGTAAGAAGTTGTCCCGAATTATATCTACCTTGGCGAGTAAACTTCACTGGGTTGCAGAAAGCCTGCTCCAAATCTCCATTGCCTGGGACTGGGACATCCCGATATCTATAACTTTACTTTCAGCGATTTCCACTCTAGCTTGTAGCTACTCAATCAAGTCCTTTTGTTGGTCCGCTTGTATCTGACCATTCTGAACTACCAGCTCTGCTTGTTCGAGCTTAGTTTTGAACATCTCTATCTCTTTTTTATCTTCGAGTCATGCTTGTTCTATTCCTGTGCTTGCCTGGTCCTTGGCAACCTCCTCTGTTGTGGCTAGTTTAGCTTCTAAGGTTTTGATGAGGCAATTTTTTAGCTTTAGATGATTTTTCAAAACCCCGACTGGAAAATTGGTTTGATGTGGCATATGCCCCTAATGTCCTGGCTATTTTTGTAGAAAACTCTTCTTTCTTCTTGTATTTTCCATCGGTCAACACCTTGAAATTCTTGGTTGTTGATCCTTCTTCCTGATAGAATTCTCTTTTTACCACATCCTTTCTCTTCTTATCGAAAAAGAAGTCATTTGGAGGGATCTCTTCCACCGTTATAGGTCTTAATTCTTCATTTAAAATCCACCCTGCGTCTATGTTTCTCTGAGTTGACTCCAAGGGAGTAATGGAGGTGATGGGATCTTCGATTTGCTTAGCTGGCTGTCCTAGAGTAGTGACTGGAGTCTGCTTTTTCGGTGGCTCGGGAGTCTTTATATCTGTTTTCGGACTCCTAGTTTTCTCTTCTCCATCCTAGTGTTTTTCTTGGCTGGGTGTCGCATCTTTGGAGCCTTCAGCTTATTTTTGTTTCACCTCTCCTGTACTTGGATTCTCACCCCGCAATACCATATTTTCCACCCAGTCAGAATATCTTAGAGGTACTATAATTTTTTCCTCCAAAAGTTTCTTCACTTCTCTCTCGACCATAGGAAATAAAATGGGGTTGATCTGCCTAAGCTTTTGTCTAAAAGGTTTGACCCCAGGCTTTAAAGGTATCTTGTGATCGATCACGACAGTGTTGTAGGTTCTTAACTCGTCATAAGACCAGGCAAAAACGTCTTTAAATTGTCTGAGTAAGTCCTTATATTTGTTCTTTATTTTAGGGGGGAGGAGTTTAGATATTTTAACCATCTTGGAATCTTCTTTGGTTCCTATGTCACAGTCCTCAACCTCTTCTGGTTGGGGTTGTAAGGTGGATTTTATAGGTATGTCGTTTTGATTAAACAGTCTTTCCAGAGGGATCAGTCCCTTTGAAATCTGGTTATTTTTTAGGACCAACATACGATGATTTGCGATTTTGTCTTGGAAATCTTGAGGGTCCTCCCCTTCTTGCATGATCCATATCTGGTCATTCTGATTTTCTTGATCTGCGTGAGTTTCAGAAAATTCACCTACTACTTCAAGAAACTTCTTAATTTTTTCATCATCCTCAAAAACCTACCAGTGTTGGATATTATCTGGTATAGATGGTCTTTGTCTTATCTCTATGTGATACTTCAATTTAAAGGTTGTAGGAGGAGTGAAAGTCGAAGTTGCTTTAGCTAATGCATCAACATGTAAGTTTTCTACGCGTGGGATGAAGTGGACATTTACAGATGAGAAAAGTTTTCCATTAAATCCCAGGCACAATTCCTGTATGATCTTAATCTGGGATGCTTGGCTTGGTACTGTCGATTTACTTATTTGACTATTAACTCTGCATCTCTGTATACCTCTAGGTTATTTATTTTTAGCTTCCTGGCAGCCTCTAATCCTAGGACCAAAGCTTCGTATTCACATACATTGTTAGTATAATCTATATCCCATTGCAGTCTGTAAGAAAAAGGAACAACGAACGTTTCTTCAGGAGCCACAAAAAGCACTCCTACACTAGCCCCTTCGCAAGATGAGGCACTATCAAAAAACATTTTCTAGATACCAGTACTACACATATCCTTGGTCATGTAACCTGACTCTTCATGCTCTATATCATTTTCCTTTGTGAAACCATCTAAACCGTCTTCAAAAGATAAGATACAATTTCCTAAATCTTTATCTGCAATGTAAATAGGGAAATTGTTCAGATTTTGAGGGTTGCTTACTGTATATGCTAACCTCGTCTCCCTGTACAACCGAGTAAACTGTCCACCAAACACATGAATTGTGGCGATTGTCATATCTAGTTGAAGAGAACCCCCCAACTTGGCTACCCATGACCTAGACAACAGTAAGCCATACTTGGGGGGAATATCAACAATAACCACATCCATCAAGATACTCTTAACTAGGACCTGTGCCAGGGTTACTACTAAATCCTTTATCATTCCCATACACTTAACTCTTCTCAAGTCAAAAAAGTAAAGATCTCCATAAGGTCTGGTGATCTGGAGACCCAATTTGTCCATAATAATTTTAGGCATCACATTATGGGAGGCTCCAGAGTCTAGCATGCAATTATATAGCAGTTGATCGTATACATTTAAGGTGATATAAAAGGGAGCAACAGTGTCTTTGGCCCCTTCAAAATGTGGACCAAAAGTGATGTTGGTTTTATCATCTTCTAGGTTTAAAATGTTAGATTGGCTTTCTAGCTCTGAGACACCTATCACTTTGGTAATCTGCTTTCAATAAACTGCGTTTTTTGCTAACTCTACCAAAGGAATTGGTATCTTAATTTTATTTATCTCGTTTTCAAAACTGAAAACTCCACTCACCTTGTCTGTTTCTCTAGTTCGGACTTCCGAATCCTTCCTTTCCGACTTATTTTCCTGGACCACTTTATTACTCATGATCTTGGTTGAAGGTGTAATTGTATTAGCTGTTTCGGTTCCTTTTGTTTGGGTCTCAACTTTTCCCACTTCGGGTTCTTGTGTGTTTACTACTTTCGCTTTGTTATTAGGTAACATGGTTTCTTCTGGAGTAGGCTCATAAGTTTGACCTCTTGGGAGAATTTTCTTAGGTTGAGTAGTTGAAATGGGCTTACTCTTAGATCTCAAGTTATACTTAGGTTGGACCTCGGCCATTATCATTTCAGTTTCTTCTTGAGAGCTACAAAGGTCAGTATGATCTCTTTCTTCACCCTTAACCGACGATTGTTGAGTGTTTAGAGATTTTTCATAATCTTCTCTAGTCAGATACGGTTGTGTGCAGTCATCACCGAAGTTTGTGACATCATCATCTGAATCTCCGAAATTTTGGAGATCATTCGCTCCTAAAAAAAATTCGTTCTTCAGGGGAGTTTGTATTTTTTGATCTTCATTTTTTATCTGTCTTTGCTGGTTTGGGGGGTTGGGATTCCTCTTGAAATCCTTTTTGGCGAAAGAATCGTCTTTGGCCTGTTCTATCTCCATTCTGGATATTTTATTAGACAGTTCCTTAATTACCCCGACCATATCGTCTACTTTGTCATCTGTGTATCTATTAGACCCTGACGACCCTGCTTGTTCTCTAAAGCATCTAGTTTCTCGATTTCCTATTTCTACTTTATCTTTTAAATTACCAGAAGCCATCATATTTGACTCAATTTCTACAACGTCGTCTTGCATTCAGTTTAGAGTAGCTCCCCTTCTTTTCCGTAAAAGAAGTGCAAAATCTGGTTCGAAATCCCCCGCGAAAGTTACTTTGGATGCGGGTTGGGATGGTTTAACCTCGGCTGGGATTTTGTTATACAGCTTACTGAATCTTTGAATAAACTCCATAACTGTTTCTGAATTCTTTTTTCTTAAAGACCCAAACTCAGTTAAATAATATAGGTGGTCCTTTCTTTCACCCCATTGTCTAAGGAAAGCATCTTCCAAGGCGTCATAGGATAAGATAGATCCTGCAGGTAGACTCTGAAACCAAGTTTGGACCTGAGCTTCGAAGGTTTGGACGAGAAGCCTCGAATACACATCTTCATGTTCGAGACCTAGGATGTCTGGGAATTGATCAAATAAATTTATATGTTCGCCTGCTGTCAGATCTCCTTCCCCAGTGAATTTTGGCAATTTTTTTATATAATTTTTGGGAAGGTCGTGTAGAGGAATGGGCAACACCAAGGGAGCGTATCTTGTTGCCACTTTAGTAAACACTCTGGGAGGGGGGGCAGGCCCTTGGCCTCTAGATCCTCCCCTAGGAGCACCTCCACCTCCTCCTTCGACAACCCCTCCACCTCCTCCTCCGGCGGCTGCCATCATTATTAGTGGAAAGTTGTAAAGGGGGTTTTGGAAGATTAAAAGTGAATATTTACTTTCTTCGCGGGGTGAAAAATCCGAGGATGATTGGTAAGGGATGTGAGGGCTTGGCTCTTCGGACTTGCAAGAGATGTAGTTAGGGGAACCAATGGGTGTGGAAGCTGGATCTATGAAATATTCTTCGACACTGTGTGAGGTCACGAAATTGAACTAAAGAGTCGACGATATATCGGCAGTAGATAAATTTTCTACAGGACTTTTTCCTTTATGTTCTATAGGGGTTATCGTACGGGTTTCGATTCTAACTTCAGAGCAGTTTGACATTAGATCTTTAGTGTCAAAAAGAGGGTTGCGTGAAGTTGAAGGTTCAGAAGAACTCTTGGTCTTCAATTGTGGGTACTTAGGCTGATAGACTGCAGGGGTCGTCTTAAGAGAGCCTCTCGCCTTTAAAATCTTCTTAGGATCGATCATGGGTGTGGTCTTTTTACCATATGGGTTTTGCCTGGTATTCCTTTGTCCGGATGCCATCTTATTAATCATGGATTCACCAAGTGAAAGATTGGAAAGCCTTTAAAAGGTGTGCAGTCTTTTTTCACTATCAAAGTGTGGCACTTTCAACAAAAAAAAATGTCATTTTCCCAGGGAAAAAGATTTCGTAGTTTCGGTCCCCGGCAACAGTGCCAAAAATATGTTGTTCCAGAGTCTGTACTTAAGGCTTAGAAGTACAGTGTCTAGGCATCCGAAAACCCCGACTGAAAATTGGTTTGATGTGGCATATGCCCCTAATGTCCCAGCTATTTCTGTAGCAAACTCTTCTTTCTTCTTGTCTTTTCCATCGGTCAACACCTTGAAATTCTTGGCTGTTGATCTTTCTTCCTAATAGAATTCTCTTTTTACCACAACCTTTCTCTTCTTATCGAAAAAGAACTCATTTGGAGGGAGCTCTTCCACCCTTATAGGTCTCAATTCTTCATTTAAAATCCACCCTGCGTCTATGTTTCCCTGAGTTGACTGCAAGGGAGTAATGGAG
>SNQJ01S0090699.1:63358-78015 GCA_010110895.2 Picea sitchensis
TCAGTCTAGTTCTTCTGAAGAAGCTAAACCACACTTTCGAACCTTTGACAATCCTTTATTTCTTGAACCTTCTTCTCATTTCAATTCAAAAAAGAAACCCTTGATCTCATCAGTTGAAAATCATAAACCTACAACAATTGTGACAAATATGACTGTAAACAGAATGGATTCAATTGTTGTAGCAATATATGCACCATTGATTCTACCACAAGTATTGTATGCTTTTCCATCAAATGATTATATGAAGTATTTTCCAAGATTTAATGGAGAAGTAGAGGTCACTGCTGAAGAGAACTTGAATTATTTCTACAGTTTTGCAGATAAATTTAATGTGGAGCATGAAAATGTTTGGATGAGACTTTTTGTGAATAATTTAGATGGAGAAGCAAGAAAATGGTTCATAAGTCTCCCTACTAATTCTATTGTTGATATTGATGCACTAGATGATACCTTTTTGAGACATTAGGGAGATAAAAAGGATTATTTGTATTATATCACTGAATTTGGTTCTTTGAAAAGGAAACAAGGAGAATCTATATCAGATTTCACTAAAATATTTAATAAAATGTATAGTAAGATTCCAGAGGAAATTAAACCCACAGAAACATCTGCCAAAAATACTTTTGTCAATTCTTTTGATGTTGATTTTTCTCTTTTGTTGAGAGAAAGAAGGTCTGTCACTTTGAATTTAATGCAATAAGTAGCCATTGAAGTGGAATCCAATATATTGGTAGTAGAGAGGTTGAAATAAAAGAATGATAGATATAAGAAAAAATAGAAAGAAGAACTTCCTTCTTCCTCTAATACACCATCTGATTCAAAGATTGATGAAATGGGCAAAATGATGAAATCTTTAACATCTAAGATGGCTAGACTTAAGATGGAAACAAAGAAACCTGGAAGACCTACACAAGAGGGTAGATATAGAAATCCTAATCAGTTCAGAAGGCTTGTTAGCCCCCCTTGACCAGGTTTGAAGGAAACGCTGGTCATGTTTGACAATTTTTGGGATTTTGACAGGCTGGTCGAAGCCGGAGCGCCCAGGCGAAGCAGAGATCGTGGGATCTCGCCCTTTTTGCAAGATTTTTGGGTTTT
Source organism: Picea sitchensis (assembly GCA_010110895.2). Classification (NCBI taxonomy): domain Eukaryota; kingdom Viridiplantae; phylum Streptophyta; class Pinopsida; order Pinales; family Pinaceae; genus Picea; species Picea sitchensis. Next base: position 64,454 of record SNQJ01S0090699.1, read on the forward strand.
TAGGGTTTATGTAATGGGTATGTGATGTCGGCCCATGGGTTTACCCATGTTTATGTTGATATTATGGTAGCTGCGGGAGGTATTTACCTCCACGTGTAAACCTGACAAGAATAAAATATTTTGGGAAACAAGAAGAAACCCTAATAAGTTGGCTAATAACCCTAGAAGAAAAGTCAGCTCAAGAGGATAATTTGTATTAGGTTATTAGCCTCCAAGAGAAGAATTCAACTAAAGGAAATATTATATAATAAGTAAATAGGCACCTAGAATGAGAAGTCGACCCAGGCAGTTTTCCAGTTTTAGTATAAATATAGGAGGTCGGTCTTCATTCTGGTAGGAATTCTCAGAACTGCAGAAGCAACACTTGTTCACACTGCAGTTGGCCAATTTTTGTGCAAGTTTGGAGGATAGTTTCCATTGTAGTTGTTGCAGCTAGTAGATTTTGGTTTTGGCCTGGACTCTCTCTTGGTTATCGTTTGGACTCTCTGATCAGCTCTTGTTACTCCTGTTTGATGCGCTATCCTTGGAGAGAGGTGCAATATCTTGTTTAGGATATCTAGCCTAGGGTTTTCTTCTGAAATGATTCTCTGTCAAGGTTAAGGTGCTCAGGGGTGGCTTCGGCCTATGGTTGGGTGACAATAGTGATATTGTCTATGTTTAAATGAGCACATCTATTATATTCTAACAGGTTATGGGCCCACACCTCCTTCATTCAGTCTAACCACTGGAAGGGAGTGTAGCCATAAGGATACTAATCTCGTTGAAGAAATTCCGCTAGGGTTTCTAGCAGGAGTAGTCACCAAAGCACTGTCGCTAGTATCACTAGCAGGTGTAGTTGTAGGAAACCTAATCCTCTCGTTGAGGCACCTTGAGTCAAGGGATTGACCTAATTTCTAGACATACTAGAGTTCCCTAGCCTAGCACATCTCCTAGTACTCTTAGCAAGCCAAGATGTCAAGTTTGAGTTTTTGGTCAAATCTAGGGTTGACCAAGTCAAAGAAACCATGGCTTACTCTATGAAGTCAGAAAACAAGTTAGATGGGGCTTCTAAATTCATAGCATGGAAGACAAGGATTCAACTCATCCTTTCTAAGAATAAAGTGTTTTATATCGTGAAAGGAAAGATTGTGGAACTAGAGTTTGAAGAAGGAAAAAAGAAGAAACTGCAAAACATTGCAGTTATGGAGAAGTTCAGAAAAAATTGGACAAGAAAAGAGTCTGAAGAATGAGCTTCGTGACATGGCGATGAATGATGATGACAACATAACATCATACTTTGTGAGAATCTCTTAGTTAAGAGATCAACTACAAGCTATTGAAGATATCATTTCAGAAAAGGAATTGGTAAACATAGTACTCAATGGTCTTCCCAAGACATGGGATACATTTGCCGCAAGCATGAACACAAGGAAGGAGTATCCTACATTTGAAGAAATTTGGCCTTCATGTGCACAAGAAGAATCAAGAATCAGTGCAAAAGAGAAATCCCAAAATAAGTACGATCATCAATCCTTCACAACAAGGTTCAAGAATTTCAGGAATAAAAAGAAGTTTGGCTCCAGGAAGAAACCAAATCAAGAGAAAGATATGTCAAGAATACAATGCTTTAATTGTTGAAAGTATGGTCACTACAAGAATCATTATCTCGAGTTAAAGAAAAGGAAGGAAACAAATGAAGCATCAGTTTCCAAAGAAAGGGAACCCTCAAACAAAGCGAAGCTGGACAAAACATACTTATTCTTCTAAGACAAGGTAACAATACTCTTCATAGTTCTTGTACATACCATGTTTTGCATATCTATTTATAGAAAATAATATGTTCAAAGATAAACTATACCTATGGAAGAACAATAAGATAAGGATTGCTATCACAATGACTACAAGTCAGGAAATACACATGAAAGGATGAAGTACATCAACAAACCCTGGTAACAATTCATGTGGAAGTTATTGAATAAGTAACCACTGCAAGAGAAGCCGAAATCAAAATCAATCTTGAATAAACCTAGAATAAGTAAAAGATAGAAAGAGGTCAACAATCAAGAGGAAATTGGAAAAATAATTGTGACACTTTGCATAAGGCAATAAAGATGCAGATGAAAGCATGGGCTCTATTAGTTAGAAGGAGCTAATGACAGAATTCCAAAAGATGAGGATGCACTCATGCATGAAGAAAGGATTAGGAGGGAGCTAATCCTAAATAATATGATCCAATGAAGATGATGAAGTATCTATCCATGCTCCCATATGTTAATATTATGGTAGCTGCAGGAGGTATTTACCTCCACATGTGAACTTAACGAGAATAGAATACTCTGGAAAGCAAGAGAAAACCCTAATGAGTTGGCTAATAACCCTAGAAGTCTTGTCGACTCAAGAAGATAATTTATATTAGGTTATTAGCCTCCAAGAGAAGAAGTCGACCAGAAATAATAATAATATAGTGAACAGACACACATCCAGAAGGAGAAGTCGACCCCAGCAAATCTGACAGAACCACTATAAATACAGGGCACCAGTTCTCATTTGACACATCTCAGAATTGTAGTTTCGAGTTTGGTGCACACTGTAGTTCTGAGTTTGGTGCGCACATGTGGAGGAGAGATGCAGGTGCAGCTGCAACAGCAGCTAGTTTTCAGTATGAGCTTGGACTATCTCTTGGCTAGGGTTTGGACTATCTTATCAGCTATTGTTGGTGCACTATCCTTGGAGGAATATGCGCTACACCTTGTTTGGATATATAGCCTAGGGTTTGCTTCTGGAGTAATTCCTAATCAAGGTTAAGGTGTCGGCCTATGGTTGGGTGATGAGGGTATCATCAATGGTAAAATGAGCACACATTATTCTATATTCTAATAGGTTATGGGCCCACACCTCCTTCATTCAGTCTAAATCCTGGAAGGAAACATAACCTCTAGGATATTGAGCTCACTAAGGAATTGTGGCTAGGGTTACTAGTAGAAGCAACTCCCAAGACACCACCTCTAGGGTTACTAGCAATAGCAGTTGCAAAAACCCTAAACCTCTTGTTGAGGCACCTTAAGTGAAGAGATTGACCTAATCTCCAGACAAATCAGTGTGCCCTAGCCTAGCTCATCTCCTGATACTCTCAGCAAGCCAAGATGTGAAGTTTGAATTTCTGGTCAAATCTAGGGTTTGACCAAGTCAAGTAGCCATGACAAACTCTATGAAGTCTGAGAACAAGTTAGATGGAGCCTCTAACTTCAGAGTGTTGAAGAAAAGGATCGATCTCATCCTTGCCAAGAATAAAGTGATGGATATCATGAAAGGAAAGATTGTGAAGCCAGAGCTTGAAGAAGGAAAAGAGAAGGAACCACTGAATGCTGCAGCTATGGAGAAGTTCAAAGATGTTGACATCAATGCCATGAGTATCATAGTGGATTCTATAAAATACCACTTGATACCCTACATCTCCCATCTTGACTCATCAAAGAAGATGTACGATGCCCTAACAAATATCTTCTGAGTTAGAAACATCAGACAAGTTATAAGTCTGAAGAATGAGCTCTGTGACATCAAGATGAATGAGGATGACAGCATAGCATCATACTTTGTAAGGATATCCCAGTTAAGAGATCAACTATAAGCTATTGAAGAGATCACTTCAGAGAAGGAATTGGTGAACATAGAACTCCATGGTCTTCCCAAGACATGGGATGCATTTGCTGCAAGCATGAACACAAGGAAGGAGTATTCAACATTTGAAGAACTTTGGACTTGTTGTGCTCAAGAAAAATCAAGGATCAATGCAAAATAGAAACCCCAAAAGAAGTATGACGATCAAGATTTCACAAAAAGATTCAAGAACTTCAAGAACAAAAGGAAGTTTGGTTCAAGGAGGAAGCCAAATCAAGAGAAAGACATTTCAGAAGTGCAATGCTTCAACTGTCTAAAGTTTGGTCACTACAAGAATCATTGTCCTGAGCTAAGGAAAAGGAAGGAGAAAAATGAAGCATCGATTACCGAAGAAAAGGAACCTACAAAGAAGACTAAGCAGGATGGAAGAGACTTCTTCTTCTAAAAGGTAACAACACTCTTCTTATTTCTTGTTTGCATCGTCTCTGTACATATCTTGTTTGCATCGTCTATGTACATATCTTGTATATCTATCTCTTGGAAGATAATGTGTTCCAAGAAGAACTATACCTATGAAAGAGAAAACAAGATGAAAATAGATATCATTAGATAATACACATGAAAGAATGAAATACAAATCATGTGGAAGCTATTAAAAGATAAAGCCGAATCAATCATGAAGAGACTTAGAAGAAGAAAAGACAGAAAGAAGTCATCAATCGAGAGGAAATTGGAAAAGGACTTATGATGTTTTGTAGAAAACAACAAGATGGAAGTGTGGACTCTGTTAGACAAGAGAGCCAATTATACATTGCAGAAGACAATAAGGATGCAGATGGAAGAAAGGACTCTGTTAGAGGAAGAGAGACGATTAAATGCACTTATACATGAATCAAGGATTAGGAGGGAGCTAATCCCATGGTCCATTGAAGATGATGAAATATATATATCAATGGTAGCAACCATGAAAGACAGTATGTGTTCAGTTCAACCGCAAAAGAGGAATTATTTGAGGGAAATCCTTAAAGTATTCCTAATTGTACATCCAGATCTGTGATCCTATGATGAAAGGAAGAAATGGAATCTCTAGAGCATGGAATCTATAAGAAACTCCATGGAACCAAAAGCTAAAGATATACATGAAGAAGAACATGAAGATTTCAAGAAAGAAAGAAAAGCCAGAACAACCAGTCATAATATTAAGAATCAAAAGATTACCATCCTGATATGAACTCACCAAAAGCAATCAAGCAGAAGAACTGAAAGTCGTGATAAAGAACAAGTGTATGGAAGACTTATGAACTAAAGCATTGTGAGACCTAGAACTAGAGGTTCTCCCAGATGGAGGGAGAAGACTATGATGATTACTTGTTCCAGTAAACCAGACTTATCTCTACATAAGTCATTATATCATCTGCAACATCCATGAGTCAGAATTCTACATCAGATGAATGAAAAGAATGTTCTCCAGAGAAATTGAATAAAGAGCATATGAAGAGCAATATCAAGACCTTGAGGCATACTAGAAAGAGACTCCTGTACACAAATAGAAGAAGGTAACTTGGTGGAGAACCTCCAGTGCATAGCAGAAGCGTGGTGACGATTTCCTATAACATCAAGATGACTACTCAATAGATCAGATCTCATGATGAAAGAAGAAGTGCCACATAGATATGTTCCAGTTTTCCAACTATGATATACTCTAGTGTTCCAGAAAGACCAAAGTACATTGAGATCAAGCATTACATTCTCTGTGATGAAGTCCAGAAAGGAGAAGTGGTTCTCCAATATATATCTTCACAGATGAGCAGATAAGCAGACATTTTGGTAAATCCTCTGTTCAATATGAAAGAGTTTGTGTAATCAAGATGGAGCTCATGGAGACAACTTTCTTATTGAAAAAGGAAGAGATGAATCCCAGGTTGGGAGGGAGCACTGATGTGTTATTGATTTATGGAAAATCATTTTTCAGTTTGAAAAATGGTCCAGGATGAGAAGTTCCTTTCCATTTCAGAAAGTGGTTTGATATTTCTGACGGACATGCATTTTCCAGTTTGAAAAATGGTCTAGATCGAATGGTCATTTTAGTAATGAAAATGGTTCGATGGATTTATGATGTACCATAGACAACGATTCCCCTTGTGATTAACATAGGGAATGGTCTAGGATAGTCTCTCCTCTTGAGGGTCACTCTTACTAGTGGTCAAGAAGACTGGTCCACCTCGTCGGACAATCATTCTTTCGACGCTCACAGTTGTGAGCAGTTTCGAAGAATGGTCCGTTTTGGAGGTTGGTGCAAGATAGTCATTTCCTTAGGAAATGGTCTGGATACTCATTCCCTAGGGAAGATTCATTCTCTCCAGGTTGCACTTTGTTTAGTGCCAGAGGAATGGCCCAGATAGGTGAATGGTTCAGGTTCAACAATCAAGGACATGCATTCCCTAGGGCCAACTCATTCTCTCCAGGTTGTACTTTGTTTAGTGCTGGAGGAATGGCCCAGATAGGTGAATGGTCCAGGCTTAGAAATCGAGACAATTATTCTTCCTTGCTAGAGAAGAATAGTCCATATAGCTCATCATTGATGTTTTACTTTCTTAGGGAAGATGCTCTTCCAGACCTCACAGATGTGAGTGGAAGAATGACCTAGATGATTCAGTTTATATATCATAGCAATTTTTTTATGTCCAGGTTGATGATATGATTGTTATGGAGACTGTATGTCTTCGAACAATAGATGTATAATATTGTAGTATATGTGTTCCACTCATTGTGACTATATGTCACTGATCAAGTATCTGTGTGCTACTTGGTGTGGCAGTGTACCACTGGATTGTAATTTTGTACTACTATGGATAGACACAGTTGTGTTCTATTGAATGACATTGTTCTGATCATCTTGAAGACTATCAATAGTGTTGGAAATGATTATCAGCTAGATGGATGATCAATGGACAGAGATTTCCTAGACGAAAAAATGGTTTAGAACATTTATTCTTCTAGGACATATGTTTGCATTAGAAGAATGGCTCTTGTGTCACTCTGTGGAGTGAGTGACTTATCCAACATCATATCTAATTACTCAGATGGAGTATGGTTCTGAGAGATAATGCAACTACTAACACTGATAGTGATGATGGTGCTCATGATCTAATCATTAGATAGGCTAGACGACTATGTTGATGCTACCAGGTGAATGGTATGTTTGTGCTCATGACCATTACCTTCAAATACCTCCCTATCTAGGAGGGAGTGTTGATATTATGGTAGCTGCAGGTGGTATTTACCTCCACGTGTAAACGTGGTGAGAATAGAATATTCCAGGAAGCAAGAAGAAACCCTAATTATTTGGCTAATAACCCTAGAAGACAAGTCGACTCAAGAGGATAATTTGTATTAGGTTATTAGCCTCCAAGAGAAGAAGTAGACTAAAGGAAATATTATATACTAAGTAAATATGCACCCAGAATGAGAAGTTGGCCCAAGAAGTTTCGAGTTTTAGTATAAATACAGGAGGACAGTCTTCATTCTGACAGGCATTCTCAAAACTGCAGAAGCTACACTTGTGCGCACTGCAATTGGCCATTTTGTATGCAAGTTTGGAGAGATGTCGTTGTAACTATTGTAGCTAGCAGATTTCGGTTTTTGCTTGGACTGTCTCTTGGTTATGGTTTGGACTCTTTGATCAACTCTTGTTACTCCTTTTTGGTGCAATATCCTTGCAGATAGGTGCACTATCCTTGGAGAGAGGTGCGTTATATTGTTTAGGTTATCTAGCCTAGGGTTTTCTTTTAGAATGATTCTCTGTCAAGGTTAAGGTGCTTGGGGGTGGCTTCGACCTATGGTTGGGTGAGAATAGTGATATTGTCTATGGTTAAACGAGCACATCCATTATATTCTAATAGTTTAGGCCTCTTTTGTAATGTATAAATAAGTATCTAAGCGATGCAAGAGGTAGTTCTCATCAACTTTGTGCAAGAACCTGTGAAGGTTGCTAAGTGAGAATAGTTGTGAATTCTTTGTGCACACTGTATGTGAGACTTATAAAGATAAGTGTAAGTGGTTTTTAATTTCTTTGTGCGCAGACAAGGTAAGGCTTGGTGACTTGATTTAATTCGAGGAAGGAGGATCTGTCAAGGTGCATGCAGATCTCTTGTCCTTTGCGGAGTTGGATCTGTGGCTTGGTGCATGTAAGAAGATTGGAAGAAGCTAATAAAGAAGAAGAAGAGTTGGTGGACGTAGCCCCACACTGGCGTGGACCACATACATCCTGTGTTATTGTTCTTTGTGCTATGTGTTCATGACGGTTATGTTTATTTTTTCTTAGTGCACTATTATGGATGTGTGATAGGTAGTTCCATTGATGCTTAGTNCAGACAAGGTAAGGCTTGGTGACTTGATTTAATTCGAGGAAGGAGGATCTGTCAAGGTGCATGCAGATCTCTTGTCCTTTGCGGAGTTGGATCTGTGGCTTGGTGCATGTAAGAAGATTGGAAGAAGCTAATAAAGAAGAAGAAGAGTTGGTGGACGTAGCCCCACACTGGCGTGAACCACATACATCCTGTGTTATTGTTCTTTGTGCTATGTGTTCATGACGGTTATGTTTATTTTTTCTTAGTGCACTATTATGGATGTGTGATAGGTAGTTCCATTGATGCTTAGTGCTTGATATATGAATAAATGATAGATCTGCTCTAATTCTATGTATTGAATGCTTAGATGTGTTTAGTATTGATTACTACCAAGCTGATATACAATTAGGGTTAATCTGTGATGTGAATAAGAATAATAATTGAATGCATACTATTGGCTAAGTGCTCTGTTGAAGTGTGTAATCACAGATCTGTGTCCCAGCTAGGTTGTAGACACTTGAGTCCTGTAACCCCCCCAACTTCTACCTCAGGTGAGACTTCATCTTCTTCGCAGATGTTTTCAAAAGGGCCAGTAGTTAGGGTTTTGTTGGTGTGTTGTTGAAGCATTGAACCCTGGGTCTGCCCTTGTGCCAACAAATGGTTCCGTTGTCGCGACCTGAAACTATGATTGTTGGGAACTTAAGAAAAGAAAAAGCTATGTGCGTAGATCTGTTGTTGTAGTGCACAATATTCTACCTGACTTGTGAAGCTTTGTGACGACGAAGAGAAGCCCGATCTAAAGAAAAGAGGTAATATCTTAAAACATTGTGCTCTGGTAAAGGTAAGATAAGTGGAAAGTTTTGCTTCAGAAGTATGAATTTAGGTATGTTTCATAGATTTTGTCCTATTCTGAAAACTAGGGCACAACTAGAAGAAAGAAGATTTGATCTGAATAAATTTGATAGAGATAGTGAAAGCTATGTTATTCCTATGCATAGAAAGAATTTTTGGACTAACAAGTGGATGCAAGAACCTAGAACAAATGTTTGCAGATTGTAGTTCCATCACTGTGATCCCAATGTGCAGTACAAGAAAGGTTGGGAATCATTTAAAATAAAGAGAGGATTGACACTGTGTTATAACTGCAGAAGACCGGGCAATATTGCTAAGGAATGACCCGGTGTTCCTACTTATCTTTGTTGTAAAGTCGTTGATCATGAGGTTTTGGATTTCCCCAGAATGATTTCTAAAGTTGAAAAGATGAACCTGAGACAAGAAAACCATGAAGAAGGTCAAGAAACTAGGGATATGTTAGAGAATCATAAAGAATCATAGACTATATTATTATAGATGAGAGAAACACTGAAGGATCACAGAGACATTAGTTTACCAGAGATCTTAAAAGAAAAGCAGTGCATAGATACAAGAATAGGAGACTTCGACATAGACTGTGTTTTGGATGATAAAACATAGGTGAATATCATGTCATAAAGAATTTGGAAAATTTTGGGAAATCCTGCTATGACTCCTTCATTGGGAAGGATAGGATTGTTTAAAGGAAAGATGATAACCATGTGTGGAAGAGTTACTAATGTAACTATGATTTCTCATGGAACATCGATTGAAGAAGAATTTGAAGTCATTAAGTTTTTGGAGAACAACACCCGGTTTGCACTTTTGTTAGGAAATACTTGGATTGAGAAAGATCATATCCAGAGGAAAGTAGAGGAAGAAGATACATAACAAAAAAAGAAAGAATTAAGGGACTTCATAGCCAAGAAAATAGAGCGACTAGTACAAGAACAAGAGGACAAGTCGAAGCAACTGAGGGCTAAAGACTTAGCTGTCGAAGTTGAAAGAACACAAGAAGACTTAAAGAACCTATCCAGGAAGAAGAAAAGAGTGCCTACCCCGGAAACAGTAAAGAAATAAGTATTACCCTCAAAACCTTTGAGAGACCCTCAGTAGTGTGAAGTTGCTATGCTAAGAGAAGATAAGAATAAGAATGGACAGAGGAACCCAAAGACTTAGATCATAGGAAAGAAGGCAAGAAAGCTCAATAAGAAGAAGGAAAATATAGAAAGACTGTAGGAAGTTCCAGGGATCACTTCGCAGAAGACAGGCTTGCAGAACTTGAACCTCACCAGGATAGCAGAATTGCACAGAATGGCACTTCGCCACGGCGAAGCTATATGACCGTTGGAGGAGTCCCGACCATTAGAACGATGCTTCCAAATGGTCAGAAACACAGTTATTGCCAAAAAAAATGCCATTGGACCATTGAGACCATGCCATAACAGATGGATTGAGGTATTCCTACCCATTGGAGGAAGTTGTTACAATGATCGTCTATTTATTCCGGTGAATGCCACACCAGGACCACTTTTGCAAACTGAGATATTCGAGCCTAAAGAAAATCGATCGCACACCATGCTGTGCTATCAAGACCTCTCCATTGACTTGAACACATTGATTATCTATTCACCTACCTGAGTTCTTTGACTACGAGTGTGCATGTCAGGCGACGTTAGCGCAGTAGATAATTTCATAGAAGAGATATTGATCGACCTTATCCCTAGGAAATTTATGTCTACAGGAGTACAAGCATCGTTGACAGGTGGATTGCAAGAATCCCCCTTGACTGGACATTAATCTGTGCCATCCCGAACTATGAAAGAAAAGAGAATAAAGGACCGCGATGATCTGGTGATATCAAAGAAGATCTCATCGGTCTTGCCTGACTGTATCCTGCCCTTGGCTAGCGTGGTTAGTTTTTACAGCGTCCCAAGGGATTTTGAGTACACACTCATCACTACATACCTCCCAAAGGGGATACGTGCAGTAGGACTACAGTTGGGATTGATCCCAGATCTAAAGGTAAGTGATTTCAACCTCGACGACATAAATAATTATGCGATGCTCGCACCACATCGCTACCTAATGAAGATGACTGGGAAGAAGCCCAAGATAGTTCCCCAACTATGGATCAAGGATATTTTAAGATCGATGATCTTGAACGTCATGAAGATCCCCCACTTCGACAGACATCAGGAGGTTAACGCATGCATTAAACTCCTCCTGTCGTGCTACCATGGTAGGTATCTTTGGTTTGATAGGCACATCACTTTGGATCCGACATTGATCCACCTAATCATCGAACTAAGCATGCAGGGACCAAACCCTCACCAGTTATACCCAGGAAAGACATCAGATCGCTTCTTGGTGCAGTGAATAAAGGAAGCATACAATGATGTGGAGAAGAGGAAGAGAGGCTACAAGGTGGCCTCCATCCAAGATGGCACTATGCACCTAGCTTGTGAGATGATAGAAGGAAAGATCATTAGAAAGAACCTCCCTACGCAAGTAATAAGATTTGTAGTCGACCTTGCAAGGAAGTGCATCGAAGGGATGCAGATGAACGAGATGAGCTACCTCGTCAACGAGTTGGAGAAGGACTACCACGAAGCACAGGGCCAAGACTAGAAGTTCCACTTTAGTTGGTTGTTGATCTCAATAACATTTTTCTCTTGGGAGATGCCGGAGGGAGTGACATTCCTGAAAGTTGAGCCATCAGAACCACTGGCCGCGAGGTTCACCACCTTATGTTATACAAGCGACATGGTGAAGCAATGACAATCAAATGCGGTGTTCCACACTTATTACTTACAACTCAAGCGTGCCATTAAATCATTCCCCAGAATGACCTTGAAAACCTTGCATACATACAGGCCGCTAGCAAAGTTCCATGCAGACATACACTTCATTTACATCACTAGGCACAGGGATGAAAGAAAGGAGGAGTTGCAGTCCTATTACAAAATGATTGATGAAGACATGGAGGAAATAACCAAGGAATGGCCTGTCAAATTCCTTGTATCAGTCGAGTAGATGAAGCTTTCCGACCCCGACATCATCGAAAGTCCTTTGGTCACCCAAACAAAGTATGATGGAGAAAGAAACACTAAGAGAAAGAAGAAAAAGGAGGAAGTGTAGGACATAAATAGTGAGGAGAAGGACAACGCCTCAGAGGAAACTACGCCTGACTCACCTAGAGGAGGAGGAGGCGATGAAGTAAACCACAAGGAGGAAGGATAAAAATACAAGCAAGATAAGGGCAAAGTAAAATTGCCAAAGGATCCCCTTACAGAGGCTGAGACGTCCAAGAAAAGGAAGGGTTCTCCGTAGAAACCCTCAGTGCGAAAGAAGTCCTAAGCCAATTAGCCTCAGTCACAGAATGTGCTCACCATGGATGATGTTGATCTCATCATCACAATTGTAGAATATGCTTCAGAGGACATCTTGAATCGACATGAAGTCAAACAAGAAATAATATATTATAGGATTGAGAAAGAACTGAAATACATCCAACAAGCTATTCAGTCGAGCCGTGCATTGTCCATTGCACCATCTTCAACAAAGAATGTAGAATTGGGGGATGAGCCCACCCAACTATGCAGATTAGCATATTCCAGAGAGACTTGACTTCGTCGAGTCCAAGAGGAAAAGGAGTAGGCCATAGAGGCCTTGAGGAAAGAAAAGGAGGAGGCCTTAGAGAAAATTCGGGTTGTGCAACAAGAGACAGATGACCTTCGGGCGAAGTTCGAAGAAGACAAGAAGAAAATCCAGAAAGAGAACGACCAAATTCCTACAGAGCAGACTGTGGTAAGAGAGGCAGTAACTAGAGCACTTTGCTATGTGTCGGGTGTTAGCACCATAAGTCACCTCCATATTGCATTGGAGGTAAGGCCACTACCCATTAGTTTGTATGTCACAATGAATAAATTAAAGGGGGGTCGAATGGGCGCAGACTCAAGATGATATCGTTTTAACTCAGGAAACTAGACCAACATGCATAAGTAGGTGAGGTATTGATTTAACTTCAATCAGTAAGATGTAGTAAGGGTGAGTAGGAGGAAGAACTTGAGGAGAAAATGTAAAGGTATGCTATGGACATCAGGTCTTCTAGCAGCTTAAGGATGAAAATTTTCAAATACAAGATCCTCTTGGGTCCAAAACTTCAGGAAACTAAAAATGCTATAACAATACTATGATAAAAAATACATCACAATATGATTACAACACTCGACTGGATCATCCATGCCCCAACATTTCAGTATAAGAGGAAAAAGAGGTGGAAAAGAAGGATGACTGTCATTAAACAAGAAGTCTCAAATTATGACACATAACCATAGAAACATAGGCTTCATTAAAAATTTACTGGGAGCCTAGCTCAACCATCGACCATAACAAAATATCAAAACTAACTATTTTTACTTAGAACAACTCGCCACCACCACCAGGAGTGTGACCTGGCCATTACAATCAAATCTTTGTGTCTTCATCTTCTTCTATCAATCTGCATATGTATCCTTCTATCAGCCACGAACTCACATCAATATGGGCTTATAAGAGAATCTGTTGATAGGGGAAATTTGGGCTGACAGTTAGTCTCCATGGCTAGATCTTGCATGCTTTCCATTTATGGGGTGAAACGAGGTTTCAATTACCTCCCCCATTTCCATTAACTTCTTTCATCAAGATCGGTAGGAGGCTTGACACCACTGAATGTCCCAGGTGGTGAATACAACTCCTTCAAGTCAATCCCGATGCCTCAAT